>VMDR010003714.1:0-68566 GCA_007922815.1 Macrotus californicus
TATCTATCAACAATTGAATCTAAAAAACAAACTAAGCAAACAAGAACAGAGACAGAATCATGGAAACAGAGTGTTTTAATGGTTGCCAGATGGGAGGGGTGTGTGGAGGTAGGTGAAGGAGCATACATTGGGACAACTGTAATAGCATAATCAATAAAATATAATTAAAAAAAGATTTCATAAGTGAAGGGAAACACTCAAGAAATACTACATACTGTGTGATTCCCTTTACAGGAAATTCTAGGAGAGGTAAAACTCATCTTTAAGGATAGAACACAGATCAATGGCTGCTTTCCCCAGACCTTTCTCCTCTTCCCCTGGTCCCTGCCTTGCCATGGGCCTGGCTGGCAGGTTATGCCTCTCAGTGCTGAAAGAGAAGTAAAGGTCATGTGCTGGGGAAGTGGGTGAGGTGGGGAAGCTTTGCAAAACTAGGCCTCAGTGGGGGCAGGATTTCAGGAGGCAGAGAAGGGTTAGACCCAGAGCTGAGGGCATAGCCAGAAAGTACAGTAACTACCTCTTCAGCCTGCTGTCTGGACAATGTATCAATTAGGGTACATCTATGGATAACAGAAAGCAAAATAACAGTGGCTTACATAAAACAAAAGTTTATTTCTCTCTCGTAGATGGCAGCTATATAAAATCTCAGGGACTCAGGCAGGCTAGCTCACCTCTCCACTAACTCTAAATATTAGGCCTTATTCTCATGATTCAGAATAGCTGCCAGAGCTCCAGTCATTACAATTGCATTTCAGGCCAGCAGCTGAAGGAGAAGTCCAATGAAGGGCTCTTCCTCTTAAGGATTCTTTCTGGAAGTCTCAATACTTCTAGTTATGTCTTGCTAAAATTTAGCTCCATGGCCACAGCCAGCGGCAGAGGAAGGTGGGAAATGAATTCCTTGCTGAGTTCTTTGCTGCCCCCAGAGAGCATTAGCAGTGGTTCTTAAACCATAATTTAATCAACTAGAGGGGTTGTCAAAACACACAGTGCTTGGTCCAACCCCAGAGTTTCTGATTCAGAAAGGCTGTGGTAGAATTTAAGAATCTGTATTTTGGACACATTTCCATGGGAGCCAATGTTTTCGTCCCATGGTCACATTTGAGAACCACTATTTAGGAACTCTGATCCAAAGGAGGAAGAAGAGAGTGGATGTCGGGGAGCTGCCAGCCATGTGCATCTCAGCTGGGGAGGGGCCTTAAACTGTGTCCCATGAAGGACCAGTAACAGCATGAAGAACTTCTTTCAAGCCTTTGCCTTTAGATGCTCACTCCACATTCCCTACCAAATACACAAAAACATGCTCACATATCACAAAAAAGGTAATTCTTTGCTATACTATAAAATTTGAAAAAAATGTAATGACTTTGCTTCTGAAATCATTTGGCCATGGATGTCATCATCTTTCGTCTTACTTTACAGGGAATTCTTGCAAAGTGAGAAAATCTAAGCCACATTTTCCCACTGTCCTGAAAATGTTATGAATGTTAGACATAACAAAAAAGAGATTGGGGGTTTTGTGGGCATTAAATTAAACATTAATATTTGGTTTTGCAAGGTCTTAAAAAATTTTGGGTGTCATAAAATAATTTTAGTTCTGAAATATAAATGAAGGCCATTGAAATAGTCACAAGCCCTGGGCTTGGTGCCAAAAGACCTTGTCAAATAGCAGAGCTCTTCCTGGAAGCCAGGGGCACAGACCCTGCAGAGGTTCCTCCACCTGCAAATCACTGCGGGGCTGTCCCATGAGAGGGAGCAACTGGCCCAGACCAGAGGCCATGGCATGAGCTGGGACCAAGACAGCAGCTGTAGGGAAACAGGCTCCATCTCAGCCTCAGCAAGCAGATCAGAGCTGCCCACAGCAGGCCCGTCCTGTCTAGGGGGCACCACTGTGGGGGGCAACAAAGGTTTCTCTATAGGTCAAGCTGGGCTGGGTTCTGCGGCAGTAAGAAATGAACCCCAAATTACTGCTGGCTTACACCGATGAAGAATCGTTTCTCGCACTATGTGCCCACGCTCAGCCACCTGGGAGGTCCACTCCACATCACCAAATCCCATGGCCCAGCCATAAGAAGCAGCCTCTACATGGGACATTGCCCATCTCACCACAGAGGGAAAGGGAACTTTGCTAGTCACGCATGGACCCTTAAAACTTCTGCGGGGAAGTGACACGTGTTGCTTTTGCTCACATCTGACCAAACTCTACTCAGGGTCCTTTGGGTGCTTTTCCCACTAGGCCTGGACTTTTTCCAACTAGATGGGTGTCTGTGTCCATCTCTGCCATACTCAGTGTTAGCAAGGATCCTGCCAAGTTGGTAGAGCCAGAATCCCCCACCCTCAGTATCTACCTGATCACCCTCTATTAAGTAAGTTCCTCACCCAGCTGCCCCCAGTGAGGGCTGATCACCATGGCCTGACTTCAGCAAGACCCCGCTTAGGTGGGTGACCCTGCTGTTTCCTCTTAGTACTTTTCCATCACTCACCCCCACTTTTCCTCATTGTATTTGGAGTTGCAAGATCCCGTTCAGTGGCCCCACACTTTTCTCGCCCCCTTGAATAAAGCCTGCCTTACGGTGTTTCCAGAAGAAATCATTATTTAACAACACCCTTGGCGAGAGGAAATCACTGGCCAAGCCCTCCATGGATGAAGCAGGGAGGGATGTTCTGTCCCCGAGGGTGGCAAGGTGGCCATGCAGCTCGTGACTCCCAGCGCAATCCAACAAGGTTCCCCCTGCGGGAATCGGTCTGCCACTGACCCCACCGACTGAGGTGGGTCCTTGCTCGGTCTCACCCCACGGCAGACTGGAGAGCCTGGAGAGGAGAGGGAGCCAGTAGCTTCCTGCGGTCATTGAGTCAGGCAGCCGCAGAGCCAGAAGCCTCTCCTCTCTCACCCACGTGTAATGACGTCAGGCCTGGTTCACAGCAGGCTGGGCCAGGGTGCAGGCTGGGAGCGGGGCCTGGGCCTCAAAATATTTCTGTTGGGGCAGCCGGTTTGAAAGAGAGGAAGGTAATCTGCCTCAGATTCAAAAGTTATTTTACGTGTGAATCTTGATTGGTTTTTAAAAATCATTCTTACCATGGATTTATCTGGAAAGAAATCTGCAATCACTTCCAGCTGCCAACCGAGGAGGACTAGTTGCCAACGGAGAACTCACCGTTTGCTCTCCCAGCCTACTGAACGCAGCGCCAATCCCCCCTGAGGTATGGAAATTGAGAAAGGACTAGAAGGGGGACAACAGGTACTAGGGAAATGACTAACAATGGCCATTAATGTTTATCACTGCCTTATGATCTTACTGTCCTCCTATGAACTCCTGCAATAATAACAATGCCTGGTTCAATCACACAAGTGTCCTCATGGGCACGCTGAGAAATTTTGTTTCCCCGTCTCCTGAGAGTGGGGCTATGTGACTGTGCTGGCAACTGGCCAGTGTGTGATTTACACCGTTTTGGGGCTCCGCCCATAAAATCTCCCAATCTCACAATGTCAACACAAAACCAGAGCCTGAGCTAAAGTGGTAGACAGGTTTTACTCAGGAACTGTTGCAACAGGGGAAAGAAACCTCAGTGCAGGCCTGGGTTCAACACTGAGGACAGCAAGGAAAAGCGGGAATTCACAGCCAAGGAGCAGGGTGGATGGGAAATCACTAAGAGGAAACATCAGGGGTCAGGGAGTACTCTAGCTGAACCCACCAAAACAAGACACCCATCTGTCTTGCTAAAGGCAGGCTAGGGTGATGGACATCACCTGGGGGGTGGTAGAAGACAAGGAATTTGGTCACATACCAAGGGAATCATCTATGCAGGATGAGAGATTCTGGCTAAACTGACTCCACGGGACCCTTGCTATAGCTTGGCTCTGGGAAGACATATCCAAGAACAGGGCCGACCTGGACTGAGGAGGTCAACTAGTTTGGTCAAGCGTAGAACTTCCATTGCGTCCTCAATTTCATTTTTTTAAGTTTTTTTATTTATTGATTTTAGAGAGAGAGGAAGGGAGAAACATCAATTTGTTGTTTCACTTATTTATGCATTCATTGGTGTTTTCTTCTTTGTGCCCTGACCGGGGATCGAACCCACAACCTTGGTGTATCAGGACAATGCTCTAACCAACTGAGCTACTGAGCCAGAGCTCAGCATCCTTATTTTTAAACACTAGTTATAAAGAATATTATGAGGAGAGTTGGGGAAGCTTGCAAATGGACTGGATATGAGATGATACTATAGAATTTTATTTTTTCTTGCATGTGATAATGTCTTTTTGGTTATGTAGGACACATTTTTAGGAGATGCATGCTTAAGTATTTAGAGGTGAAAAGTTACCACAACACCCCAGGAGTAGGATTCAGGTTAGGGCTGACAATCAAACTCACAATATACAATGGCTCATCCAGCACCAAATTTACTTAGAAAGGATATGGAACAGGAAGACAGCAGTAGCTTCACAGAGAACTTGGACCTTCACACACAGATCCCCATGTCATTAATCACTGCCGGTGGGGCATGTTCTAGTTGCAGGTGACTTCAGCAAAGGGAAGTCACTGATGTTGGAGGAGGTCGTCGAGAGGACAGGACCACAGTGTGACCATCAGGCTGAGCCCGGGCAACTGGAGGTTCTTCACCTGCCCCCTCGTCCAGCCTCGAGAGAGTAAGGTATTGTTGAGACAGTATACATACCTACATACATGGAGTCAGCATGTATGTGTACTGCCTCTATATGAACTTTGAAGATTCTGGCGGGGCAGGTACAGAGATATACTCGTTTTGTGGCACCCAAGACAAGCCACACATGAAAGTTCCCTTGCTTATTGAACCCACCACCTACCGATCTGGAGTGGCCTGCCTGAGGGCAAGGACAAATGGACAAGTGTACAGGGGCCAATTTGTGAGCCAACAATTGGTGAGCCAGCCAAGAGCCTGAAGAAACAGCCCTTGGGCCATGGCTGGTGTGGCTCAATGGACGGAGCGCTGGCCTGCAAACCAAAGGGTGGCCAGTTCAATTCTCAGTCAGGGCACATGCCTGGGTTGCGGGCCAGGTCCAGCTGGATGTCTCTCTCACACATCAATGTTTCTCTTCCTCTCTTTCTCCCTTCCTTCCCATCTCTTTAAAAATAAATAAATAAAATCCTAAAAAAAAAGAAACGACCCTTGGGAAAGAGGCATCCCTGAGAGAGAGAGACTGCGGCTAGCCATCCATCTCTGTGCAGGGAGGGGTGGCCCCTGGGTTAGACGCTGTAGACCTCTGTGAGTATGAGGATGCATGCCCCCACGACACCAGCTGTTTTAATGTGTTTGTTTTAGGAACTGCGCCAAACATACAAGACAGATAAGGGAAAACATGCTTGCTGCAGTGGGTTGGCCTCTACCGTGGGCAGTTGGCTAGCCACTGGTGCTCCACCTCTCACCATAGACCAGCGTGCTGTGCTGCGCTGCGAGAACACCATGAGCCATCATGCCTGGGAAGGGCATTCATTACCTCCTGGGATTTACAGTGAGATGACCCACCAGGCTAGGTGAGTTACTTGGCACCCCTGGGCAAGGGGAAACTGCTCGGTGTCCACTGGGATCCTGCTGTCCTCCTGGAAGCCAGGCCTGAAACAGAACACGCACCCTTGAAAGAGGGAAGGAAGAGTGGTCCTGCCCCCATCCATGTCCTCTCACTGGCCAGTGCCGGCTCCCCTAGCCAACATGTATGGTATGCACAGACAGGTCAAGTCCTGAATTTGCCAGCCTTCCTCCCTCAAGGCCAGGTGGGCATGTTCTGTGATCACTGCTCTGTTCCACTGGTATGATCATTTGACTGCTGTCTCTGTCCCCTCCACGGCTCAGAGGACGTTATATCACACATAGAAGCCCTGACTGAATTCACTCAGCAGGCCTTAAAACAGGGGTATCAAACTCATTTTCCCCAGGGGCCATATCAGCCTCGTGGTTGCCTTCAAAGGGACAAATGTAATTTCAACTCCTTAAGAGTTAAGGAGTAGTTACATTTATACAGTCCTAAAATTATGTCGGCCCTTGAAGGCAACTGTGAGGCTAATGTGGCCCCTGGTGAAAATGAGTTTGACACCCTTGCCTTAAAAGATGGCCAGCAACAGCTGTCCTTAATGAGAGCTCTGAAGTGCATCTAATAAGAAAAGCTGTCCTCCAAAGTAAGGTGAACTTGAATGCTATCACTGCCTCACCAGGGGGCATCTGTGCCATTTTCTACACAGAATGTTGTGTGTTCAGACCTGACAAGTCTTCTAATATATCATCTTTATTAAATCACACAGGACTCAAGTAAATACCCTGAGCGATCCCACCCCAGGGACATTAATAAAGGATTTAATAAATCAGTGGTTTAAATCATGGGGCTCTTGATGGAAAAAAGTATTTATTTTGGGCATCATTGTCTTACCCTGTTTTCTCCTGCATGTGCATATACTCTTGCTGTGTTATCTGCCTCCAGTACAGCCACATAGCCACCAAAAACGAGCCACCTCCATGCTAATGAAACCCCTTGCTGACCGACCGCTCAGGGCACACTGTGGAAGGGCGGTAAACATTGTAAGAGCCGGTCACAAGGGGTGGAATGTTGCAGGAGGTCCTTGAGAGGATGTGACCACAGTTGACACTCGAACTGGCCCCAGATAATTGGAGACATCTCCTGCTCCCCTGGGCATTGTTGAGACTGTCTGGATTGAATATGTGACTGAACCCAGTTAAAGCTTCTATATAAACTTTTAAAATTCTGGCATCTTGCAGCACCCAAAACAAGCCTTGTATGTAAGTTCCCTTGTTTACTGAACTTGCCAACTACCAACATGTAAGGGTCTGCCTCTTTCTTTGGCCTCTCCTTGCCCTCCGTATATGGGGACTAGTTTGTAAACCAACAACTGGCTCTGGGGGCCCCCGCTGGCCAAGTAGCGCTGTAAAGGTGAATGTCTACTTCCCAGTGTTCAGTAGAGCTGCAGCCCATAAATCACAGGTTTTACCAGGAATGACCCTGACAGCCAAATTCAGCAGGCTGAGGGACAGTCTTGGGTCAGCTTCCCAGCACACGATGCATCCTTCAGGAACTCCATCTACATTCAGACCAAAATCAAATTCTGGAAGCTGGAGGAGGGATTCACAGCTCAGCTATGAAAGCTTTCCCTGTAGTCATGATGTCTGCAACTTCTTTGGAAGTGGTTTAACAAAAAAGTAAAAAAAGACAAAAAAAAAAAGACACAATGCTAACAATTATTGAATCTAGGAAATGAGAAAGTGAATGTTCATCAAACCATTATCCAGTGCTTCTATGCTTGAACATTTTCATTACAGCAAATCGGGGTGGGAGGATCTGGAGGGATTTACTGCTTGCTTTTATTTGTTGTGTGGTTTTACTGGTCAGTTACTTCTGTCTCTATAAACTCCCCTGCTGTCAAGGCATAGCATAGATTCCTCCTGTTATACAGCCCCACCCCCCTTGATCTGCTGACCGTAGATCCATCTCTCCCTCCAATCCCAGTGCTAATTCTGGAAGTACATTGCCATCAGACTCCTTCTGTTGGCTTTCTTTGGTTGAAGAGTATAAAGATAAATCAATTCAAATTGGCTTAAACAAAAGGGGGAGGAGACAGAGAGAGAAAGGAAAGAAGGAAGGGAAGAATGAAGGAAGGAAGAAAAACTTTTCCTATATAAATACTCTTAGATTCTATTTCAGGTAAGTTTTGACCCAAAGATCAAAAGATGAGACCAGACCCCCATTTCTCTCTCTCTCTCTCTCTCTCTCTCTCTCTCTCTCTCTCTCTAACACTTGGCTAGTCTTCGTAAGTGTTGCTCTCTTTTGCACATGGGTGATTAGATGGTGATCAACAGCTTCTGGAGCTGTCTCCTAGTAGAAAGACAATCAGCAGCCTTTTTCCTAACATTCTCAGCAAAAGTCGCAAAGCCTACTCTGATTGGCCAGGCTTAGTCACATGCCCACCCCTGAACCAATCACTCAAGCCAGGAGGTGTCAGCACTGATTAACCTGCACTAGGGTCATATGCTTCACATGGTAGAGGCAGCAAGGACAGAGACCCAAGTAAAGGTGCAGCAATGGGGTGTGGCAGGACTCTGGAGGAGGGGGTTCCAGGTTTCTGTGAGACATGAGAACATAGAGGGAAGTGACTTGTTTGGTGAGCTGGTCCCAAACCACTTCAGAGCACATTCAAGTATTATCTGGTTCTGAGAGTTTATTCGTCCTATAAGTCTCCAAGGGAATATTTTGGACACTGAAGAGGCCGGCTGGTTGGCTGAAAACATTAGTGAACCAGCTTCCCTCATGCTCAGCCCAGCCCACGTCAAGAGCCAGCACTGGGTGGGTGTTGTGGTTCACAGAGTGACTACAAGGCGAAGAGGGAGAGGCAAGAAACCAGTCTCCAGTCATTTGTTTTCTCAACTATTTAGAAATTGCTTATTTACTGATTTTGAGAAAGAGAGAAACATCAATTTGTTGTTCTACCTATTGATCCATTCATTGGTCGATTCTTGTATATGTCCTGACCAGGGATCAAACCTTCAATCTTGGTGTATGGGGACAACACTGTAACCAGCCAGGGTGGTCCCATATGCATTTGTGCATTCTGTTGTCAATGGGCATTGGTAATTTCAGGTTTGGGGCAATGCTGACTAGTGTTGCTATGAACATTTTACATGCCTTTGGTGGATATGTATACATACACACACATTTTTGTTGGGCATATGCTCATGGCTGGGACTGTTGTGCCACAGATTGCAGGTACCTGGTCAGTATTAATAGATACTGCCAAGTCACTTCCCATGCAGGAAAGCCCGTTCACACATCACAGATGCACCAGGTATTTTCTGTCTTTTCCATTTTAGCCATTCAAGTAGGTTAGATTTTGTTTGCATTTTCTAAGACAGCTTTATTGAGGTATAATTTACATACTGTAAAATTCACCTGTCTTTATATGTACAATTCAATGACTTTTAGTAAATTTGCAGAATTGTTACCATCATGAATCAATTTCAGAACATTTCCATCACTCCAAAAAGTTCTCTCATGCCTATTTTAGTTTTTTTTTTTTTTTAATCCTCACCTGAGGACTTTTTTTTCAATGCTTTTTAGAGAAGGAGGAAGGGAGAGAGAGAAACACTGAGAGAGAGAAACATCAATGGTTGCCTCTCATATGCACCTGGATGGGGGACAGCACAAGTCTGGACCAGAACCAAACCCACAAGCTAGGCATGTGCCCTGACGGGGAACTGAGCCGCAACCCCTCCACTATAGGATGGTGCCCCAGCTGAGTGGCCAGGGCCATTTTAGGTTTGTTTGTAAGGAGGAAATCTTTGTCAGCTCTTTTCCCTATATTGTGCAGTCTCTTGGTTTTTATTACTTATTATTTATATTCTAATATCTATTGTGCCCTTACTATGTGTCAGGCATAATGTTAAGTGTTTTAGATCTGCTAATCCTCCGGACAGCCATGCCAGGCAGATCTAATTATCTCCAATTAAAAAATTAGACATATGAAACTCAAAAAGTGAAGTCAATGAAAAAGTTAAATATAAGCAACTAAATTCACCCCAAACCTGGACCTACCCAAGTTAGTGGGACAGGCCCGCCTCTGTCCTCCGGGAAATCCTCACTGCCTCGGCTAGCAGCCAGCCCAAGACCGCCAGGCAGGCCCGGGACTAGCGGATCAGGCGCACCACGCGGCCCTCGCCCCGCCCCGAGGGCCAGGCCCGCCCACCGCTCCGCCGCAAATGGTCACGCCTCCGCACTCTGATTGGGCGACGCCAGAGGCGGGGCGGCCTGGCGGCGCGCGCCAGGTGCAGAGTAACCCCAGCCTCCGTGTTCCTTTCCCTCCCGTGCAAGCGCGGCGGATCACCTGGCGCCTGCGCTTCCTGGGTCGCGGATTTTGGTCGCTCCGCCAGCAACGTGGGCATAGGTATTGCCAGGGTGGTGCGCAAGATCTCTTTTCGGTAGGTGGGCAGCTTCGTCGGATCCAGGGCCTCGGGGACCCCGGTGCTCACTGAGCGCTTTGCTGTGAGCGTCTTCTGGTGGCACTCCCCACCCCCACGTGGCGCTGAGAGGCCCGAGGAAGTGGGGAGCGACTTGTTAGCGCGTGGGGTGAGGGTTTGGGCGGCCGTGAGGCCGTAGCTTCCGTGCCTGGCCACACACAGATGCAGTTAGAGGTAGGGGCCTCAGCTTAACGCCTGCCGCTTCCTCCTGAGCCATTATCTGGTTGAGTAATCAACATTTAAGCGCAGCTCTTCACCTGCTACAGTATCCTTATAACAGAGCTGCGAATAGAGTGCAGTCCTGTAGCACATTTTACAGATGAAGAAGGTGAGGCTCAGAGAGAAGAGCCGATTTAGGCGCGACCCTGCAGCTAGCAAAATGGCACAGCCCAAAATCGAACCAAGGCGCACTGAAGCCTGTGCTCTCAACTCCTGTCTTAGTGGTCGCGCTGCTTTCGGAGTGTGCGACCAGATCCCCGTGGGAGAGGACTGCGCCTTGTCTGCAGTCTACCGCCCCTGCTCGAGGAGACAGATGTCTGACTATGGAGTCCTTGGGCCGGTGCCCAGTGCTTCGAAGTTCTGGAAGTCAAGTGAACCTTGTTCAGCCGAGCACAGCGTAGACACGTGCCATCAATCAGGCAGTTGCTGCTCGGGAAACACCAGTTTAGATTGTTATGGAATCAAAGTTTTAATTTCTTACTTGAGGGAACATGCAGTGGAAGTAGGTAATTAGGCTTTTATTTAGTGCAGTGTGAGGAAGAAGGGCTTTGGAATTAGAGGTAAAACAGTTCAGATTCTCTTTATTAGGTTACCTTAAACCACTAGGCTCTCTGAGCCTTAGTTTTCTCTTCTGCAGAGATCACAGAATCTGTGTGAGACAGATGATATACAACAGGGTGGTTCCATTTGTGACCAAGGCCCAGGGTCCGAGATTTGGAGGCATGGGGACGTGGGTGACTTTGGTCTGTCTCCCAAAGGTTGAGGTGAGGATTGCGCCACATTGTTTTGCAGTGAGCGGTGTCCCTCAGCCCAGTCAAGTTGGTGCATCACACTCAGGATCTTTGTCTTTCTTACTGTAATTCAGGATGCCACAGAATAGATTTAATTGACTTCATAGATAAAATAAGTTATATCTATAACTGATTTCATTGAAACAAGACAAAGAATCTTGTACTCTGGATGAAGAATTCAAACTTCTTCGTGGTTAAAAAAAGTTTAATATGGACTCGAGGATATGAATTTAATGAAGGCATGGATTAAGTGCTCCGTCTATGGGATGCCTTGATCTGAGTGGTAGCAGGATGTAGGGGAGAGAACTCCAAGTGGGTGGGCAGTTGGGGGGGCACTGCTGTCCTGGAGAGGGGGTGATGGCCACCCATGCACTCTGGTGCCTGTGCAGCCTGGAATTAAGTTCATCCTGGGATTAAGAACTAAGTGTAACTTAGAAGTAGCATCTTGAAAAAGGAAAAGATTTGCAACTAGGGCAAAGGGCAGCAGGTTGACACCCGGAAGTGAAGTGAGTGAGATGCAGAGAGTGAGATGCAGAGGGTGAGACGCTGTTCTTTTTCCTGAGCACAGTGGAACAGAATGCCTTTCAGAGCACCTCGTTTGTCTGACCTGCTCACAGGAGGAGAGTTCCACGGGGCCTTGAGTCATTCAGGGGTTGGTAGTTTCTTCTCTGTCACTTGACATCCTCAAATCCCTTTTAACCTTGACTAGTCAATATTTTTTATTGTATTTTTTCCATTACTATTTATCCCCCTTATAGCACCGCCCCCCCCCCCCCCACACACACACACACACTAGTCAATATCCTAAGACCAGGGGGTCTATTTTGGCTCTGGTGCTTTTTTGGTGGGCCTACCACCTGCTGAGGGCATGTGTGTTGGCCCACACACAGGTGCACAGGTTGAATTGGCCTTTCTTGAGCAGAGGTCAGTGTGGAGAAGCCATGGGTATGGCGCCCGAACCATTTACATGCCTCTCCACCTCTGAAGGAAATGTGGGCCTAGCCAGCCACATTCAAGGCTGCTTGGCAGGGTGGCCCAGCTGTTGCCGCATGTGTCCATTGCGTTTACATAAAAATGCTCCCACCTATGTTTTGCAGAGCTGGCTGCATTTCTAATCTTGTGAGTGTGATAATGGCTGCCTGAAAGCCCCAGTTTGGGATTTTCTGGTTAGAGATTATTGATAGCTTTTTAGGAGCTCTACCAGAGATTAAGGAGGATCACTGTAACTTGGGACTATTGAACTATTTTATTTAATGGGTATTAAATAAAGTAAAAATTAAATAATGTACAAATTAAGTATAATTTGCTAGACAAATTGTACTGTGTGTGTACTTGTGTAGGAACAACTATAACCTTTCTGCCGTTTCTCTTTTACTCTCACACCACTACCACACTCGACAACACTTCGGACAGCAGGTGTGGGGAGGTTCCCCACGCATCAGCAGTTCAGTGACACTAGCTGGGTGTCTACAGTTCAATTCAGTTCTGATAGTAACCTGGGTTAATTCAGTTCCACCAGACCACCCTCCTTCACATGTCAATTGCAAGGAGTATGTCTCCAGGTTTACCACAACTTCTGTCCAACTCCACTAAGAATTAGGTTCCCGTGACCCCCCTCCTTGGATTCCATCATCTGTTACAGCAGCTCACAGAACTCAGGAAGAGCCTTAACATTTACCAGTTTTGTAAAAGATATGATAAAGGATACAGACAAACAATCAGGGCAAGGTCTGGATGAGTTCTGAGCACAGGAGCTTCTGGCCCTGTGGAGTTAGAGTGCGTCACCTCCCGATGTGGATTTGTCACCCACCTGGAAACTCTGTGGACCCCTACTATTGGGATTTCATGGAGCTTCTGCACATGGGTATCATTACCATCACTCCATTTCTAGCTCCTCTCACCTCTGGGGAGATGTGGGGGTGGGACTGAGAATCCCAAGCTTCCAATCAGGGCTTGGTCTCTGGTGACCAACCACATCCAGGAGCCACCCAGAGTCTCCGCATTAGAACAAGAAAGACTCTTTCTGCTCTTATCACTTAAGAAATCACAAGGGTTGTAGGAGCAGAGACCAATATGGATTTATTATTTCACAGTATTCTTGGGAAATGGGCTCTCTCATAATGTCCTCTTCTAGCAGAGACCCCTGGCTCTGTGTCCCCAACACCCAGCTCTTGTCCTTCATGGCACTCACTCTGCTCGTTTCATCCTTGTGCATGTAGTGCACTTGTTTTGTTTGCTACTCATCTTCCCCACCGGAGAAGTCCCTTGAAGGCAGGACCCCAGTCTGTTAAGTTCACAACTGTATTCCCAATAAATAGCATTGCAGGGGTGGCACAGAGAAGTCCTCAATAAATAGTTGTCGAATGAATCAATTTTGGGTGAAAACTTACCAAATTAATGGAAAACTATGGAAAAGCAGCCAACTGTTGATAAGGGAGTTTGGTTCCTGTACATATTTAAACTTTCATACTAGGGGTGATGCCACTGATCACAACTTCTTGTTCTTTGTAGAAACACGTTAAAAAATGTATATTTTCCAGTATTTTAATGAGATGCAGTTTTCTGGTGAAAAATATCAACACGCAGGTCTGACCTATACTTACAGGGGGTTATATTTAAGCAAGTACGTGCTTTGACTTACAGTTTCTGCAGAAACCCTCTGGGTACTTAGAGCATGTGATTTGGGGTTTTGAGTCTGACCTTCATGGCCAACTTCCTGTGCAGCCATGGGCTAAGATACTGTACTTCTCTGAGCCTCACTTCCTTCTTTTTTAAAGATTTTATTATTTTTAGAGAGAGGGGAAGGGACAGAGAGAGAGAAACATCAATGTGTGGTTGCCTCGAGCGCCCCTCACTGGGGACCTGGCCTGCAACCCAGGCCTGTGTCCTGACTGGGAATGAAACCAGTGACCCTTTGGTTTGCAGGCTGGCACTCAGTCCACTGAGCCACACCAGCCAGGGCTCTGAGCCTCATATTCATGCTGCAAAAATGGAAAAATAACACGTAAGTCAGCAATTCATTTGTTCAGGCATTTGGCAAATATCACTTCATGTCTGGCTGCACTGGCTTCTGTAGGAAATTTAAAAAATATAAAAGTAACATACAGTCTGTGCCTAGAAGGAGGTGAATTTAGTTGGAGAGATAAGCCATACTCAGGAAGAGGCTGGTTGAGAAAAGGCAGCGTAGAGCTGTCTGTCAGCTGGCTCAGGGTTCCTAGGGAGTGGGCATAGTTCTCATTACTAACAGGATAACAAGCTGATATCCACAGTTGGGAAAGGAACTGGGAGTTCCACACAATGGTTTTGTAATAGAATATCTTCATGTTTACCAGGCAGTTCTGGGGGACAGGGTAAAAAATAGTGATGGTCCTTTAGCAACTCAGAGAACCGACAGGTTTCAGTGAGCTCTGAGTAAATTTCATGTTGGAAGTTCTTCCATTTTTAGGCAACTTTGAACCAGTGCAATGGCAACCGAGGTCAACGGGGCTCCCAAGGATGCCGACCTGTGGCGCTCCCATGAGAAGATGCTGGCACAGCCGCTGAAAGACAACGACATTGAGGTGAGGTGTGTGGGGTCTTCATGGGTGTTCCTAAAAATACTTTATTCAGAATAGCCTTGCAATTAGTACAGGAATGCCAGATTTAGAGGCAGCAGCTGACAAAGTGCTAAAGGTCCTTCCAGGGCAAATTTAAGTGCTCTCCAGTTTACAAAGTACAGAACGCTGTGCTGGCTGCGGGGGCTGTGGAGAGGGGTCACTGAGGTTGGACCCTTTTGATACAGTTCAGAGGAGTACATTTAGACACCAAGAAGCAACTTTTATAATGTATTTTTATAGCAGCTTTATACATGAGATATCATTCAATTACTATACAAATCATCTATTTAAAATGCACAATTCAGTGGTTTTTAGTGTTTTCACAGTCAATTTCAGGACACTTTTGCCCTCTCACAAAGAAACCTCGAACCTGTTAGCAGTTACTTGACCAGGCTCCCAAACCCTAGGTGACCACTGGTCTCCTTTCTGTCTTTATTTTAAAGAAGAGAAGCGAGGAATAAGGCTCAGGGAGGAAAAACATGGTGAGATGTAGAAATAAAGATAACGAGATGGTATACAGTTAAAAATTAGATGAGATACTTATTTTAAGTATATCTGAGTTTGGCTCTTTGGGTCAGCTTCTGAGGGCAAAACGCGGCTCTCTAACAGTGGTTCTTCTCTTCACTAGGTTATGGCTTTGATCAGGGCAAGATGCTGGACTCAAAGATCCAGGTGTTTAGCATTTGTTTTTTTCTCAGCAGGTTTACAACATCATTAAGAAGGAAAGCAAACGGCAGAGGGTTGGATTAGAGCTGATTGCCTCAGAGAATTTCGCCAGCAGAGCAGTTTTGGAGGCCCTCGGCTCTTGCCTAAATAACAAGTACTCTGAGGGGTACCCAGGCCAGAGGTACGTGAATGTTATCAAAGGCCTGCTCTGACTTAGCGAGGTGGGATCCCGAATCAGCATAGAATCCAGACCACGAGAGGACTCCTGTCCCGCCGCTCTCTGACATAACTTTTTTCCGGCGCCCAGCATGTGACAGCACTGGTGTTCTAGGAGCAGCTGGACTCAGGGTCATTTTAACAGTCCCTCGGGGGCTTTCTAGAATAACAGGCCAGTCCATAGAGGAGTATGGAGCTGCTGAACAGTCGTCCAGCCTCTGGAAGACGGTCATTAAGTACTCAGAGTGGTGTTTGGAGGGTAGTGGTTGCTGTCTCAGATGTTCCAGGAGTGGCTCAGAAGTGGAAACTGAACCTGTGGTACCGGAAAGCCTTTCTGCGTTATAAATGTTGGGTTTCCATATGCAGCAGTTTCAGTCTACTCCACCCCGAGAACCACGGGACAGTGTATTCTCTTTTTTTCAGTTGTCATCAGGCAAAAGTAATGATTACAGAATCTGATGCATGGTTTTTGCAAATGTGTACATCTGTGTCCCAAAGGACACAGAGCAAGGAGGAGCCCCTTGCGTTGAACTGGCGTTCTATCCTGAGATGCCCCGAAGCTCTCTGTAGAAGGGCCCAAAACCAGATCAAGTCTTTGATCATCTTTCTCGTGCTGTGAATAACTAACCTTTGCATTGTGCCTTGAAGGGTTCACTGGGTGTTTTCACAATTAATATCTCGTTTGACTCTCCTGGCAGTGCAGTAGGGAAAGTGGTGCTGTGTTCCCCATGTTAAAGATGGAAAAGCTGAGACTCACTCAAATTCAGTGACCTGTCAAGTCACATGGGGAGCAGAGCTGGGACTCAAATCCAAGTGTTTTCAAACTGTGGTATGATCAAAACTATCTGGTCTTTGTGCCTGGTTTCTGGTGCTTGAGCTCCTAAACTTCTTAGAATTGATGGTGATGGGAATATCTTTGATTATTCATGGCGAGCATACCTGAGTTTATGTTACAGAGGTGACTCTGAAGGAGGTCTTAGGGAAAGATCTCAGTACACTATTCATCAGCTTTTCCAGGTGTATCCTTTCAGGGTCGTGGTCTCCTCTGATTGGTTGGCACCAGGGCAGGGGGTCTAAACTGCATGACCAGCTATATGCCAGGGAAGGAAAGGCCACCCAGGGGACAAGGTCTGGCAGCAGTTTTGCCCATTGCTAGGCACCCAGGGCCTTCCACCCTGGTGACCTTCTATATCTGGCTGTAAATTGCTCAACCAGTTTGTTCAGCTGCCTCAGCTTCCCCATTCCAGTTGCCAAGGAATTTTCCCAGCTTCTTATTAACCAGCCTCATTGTGAGTAAAATCCTTTAATTCCCCCTTTTTCCTTATTGTGGTAAAATAGGCATAATAGAAAATTTGCCCCTTTTAAATGCCCAGTTCAGTGGCAATAAGTACATTCACAGTATGGTGCAACCGTCACCACCATCCATCTCCAGAACTTTTTTGTTTTGCATAAACAAAGCTCTGTACCCATTACACAGTAACTCCCACCAACAAGCACACGACAAGGTGCTGAAAGTCACTAGCATTAAGGAAATGCAAATCAAAACCACAATGAGATATCACCTCACAGCCATTAGGATGGCTACTATAAGAAAACAAAACAAATGCTGGTGAGAACAGAGAGGAATTGTAACCCTTGTGCACTGTTGGTAGAAATGTAAAATGTGCAAGCCACTGTGAAAATCAATGTGGAGGTCCCTAAAAAATTAAAACTATAATTTCCATATAACCCAGCAATTCCACTTCTGGGTATATACTGAATAGAATTGGAAGCAGGACCTCAAACAGATATTTGCACACCCATGTGCAGAGCAGCAATAATCACAATAGCCAGTGGATGGGAGCAACCCAGGGGTCCACTGATGGACAAACGGACAAGCAAATGTAGTATATCCTTCAGCCTTAAAAAAGAAGGACGTCCTATCACATGCTACTAGGGTGAATCTTAAGGACATTATAGTAAACAAAATAAACGGGTCACAAAAAGACAAATATCACATGAGCCCACTAATATGTGGTACTTAGAGTAGTCAGAATCATAGAGATGGAAAGTAGAGTGGTGGTCACTAGGGGCTGGGGGAGGGAGAAGTGGGGAGTTGTCATTCAGTGAGTGTAGAGTTTCAGTTTTGCAGGATGAAAAAGTTCTATCTGTAGTACAATGTGAATGTCCTTATCGATGTGAGGTACTTAACACTACTTACTAAACTGCGTGCTTGAAAAGGGTTAAGATGGAGCCCTTGCAGGTGTGCCTCAGCGTAGTCCCGTAACTGAAAGGTTGTGGGTTCGATTCCTGGTCAGGGCACGTACCTAGGTTTCAGTTTCCATCCCTGGCCCAGGCACAATCCATGTACAGGAGGCAACCAACTGATGTTTTTCTCACATCGATGTTTTTCTCTCCCTCCCTTCCTCTTTTTCTAAAAGCAATGAAAAAAGAATGTCCTCGAGTGAGAATTTAAAAAAAATTAGTTGAGCCCTGGCTGGTGTGGCTCAGTGGACTGAGTGCCAGCCTGCGAACCAAAAGGTCACCGGTTTGATTCCCAGTCAGGGCACATGCCTGGGTTGTGGGCCAGGTTCTCAGTAGGGGGCACTTGAGAGGCAAGCACACATTGATGTTTCTCTCCCTCTTTCTCTCTCCCTTCCCCTCTGTTTAAAAATTAATTAGTAAAATCTTTTTAAAAAATTGGTTGAGATGGTAAATTTTATGTTATGTTTTTTACTATAATAAAAAATGTATATACATTTAATTTAAAATTTTTTAAGTGTTCTGTGACCATAAGGCATAAATGTTAAAAATTTTCTTTTGGATTGAATTGTGATTATTAGGATGTATACAGATAAAAACCATAAATATGTGATAAGTTTTGATATGTAATTATTAAATGAAAAGTAAAATTTTATTAGCAGTGCAAAAAAAACCCAAAACCCAACAACTGGCTCCACTTGTCCCCCCATCCAGCCTCTGGTCAACCACTATTCTGCGTTATGTCTCTGAATGTGACTACGCTTGGTACCTTACATAGGGGGCTCGTACAGTCACCACTGGCTTACTCACTTTGCATAATGCGAATGCATGCTTCACCCATGTAGCTCTGTCAGAAGTTCCTTATAGGTGAGAAGACACTTGTTCAGAGTCAGAGCGCTCGGCACTGATGGTCTGCACTGAGTCTCTCCCCTTCTGCTCTTCTGCCCCACCCCGGCTTTGCTGACCTCTGTGCCCCGTGCCGCAGTGGGCCTAACGCCCCTGCTTCTATTATACAGGTATTACGGTGGCACTGAGTTTATCGATGAACTGGAGACCCTCTGTCAGAAGCGAGCGCTGCAGGTCTATGGTCTGGACCCCCAGTGCTGGGGAGTCAACGTCCAGCCCTACTCAGGTAATTACCAGGTCTTGCTAGGCCTGGGGCCAGTCTCCTGGGGCTGATGTGCCTGGAGAGGAGTCCTAGGAGGACTGCCCACAAACAGAAGTTACAAATAAGTGAAGCCCCTCCTGTGGGGGTGTGTGTGTGGTTTTCTCCATGTCCTGTCCCCTGGCTCTTCTCAGCCCTCAAATGTAGTGCTTTGTCCCTGACTATCCCCCTTTCCTTTCTCTCAAGCGGGCTGGTACAGGGGGTGCAAGGAAGGCGTAATTGTTACCAGTCCAAAGTCCAAGCTCCCCACCCTTTGAAAGGCCAAAGCTCAGAGTTTGGAGAAAAGATTTACTGATCCAGAAGGTGCCAAGATAAGATAAGATGGGACACCTAATCCTCAGATCAGGTTCTTTTATGTGAAGGGGAGGGAAAATGGGAAGGGCTGTTTTTGTAAAAACTCCAGCCCCAAGCAATTTCTGCTCATGATTAGCATGTCTCAAGCTAGCTATTATCCTGAAGGCTGTGGAAATGACAGGGATTGGAACCAGAGGGAATCAGAGAGGAGCCTGTCACTCTGTTACATCATGGTGGACGTCTGTTCTGGCCACTTTTGGTTGGTGGCCTAGTGGCCAAGCTTGGGGTCCTGCTGGCTGCCTCATGGGCAGAAGCAATGGTGCCTCTTCTGGTCTGCCTGGCCCAGGGTCCCCTGCGAACTTCGCAGTATACACCGCCCTAGTGGAACCCCATGGACGCATCATGGGCTTGGACCTGCCGGATGGAGGCCATCTGACCCACGGGTTCATGACAGATAAGAAGAAAATCTCTGCTACGTCCATCTTTTTTGAATCTATGCCCTACAAGGTAAGAGCACCTCTGCACAGCTCTGTAGTCCTGCTGCTCAGAAAGCCTCCAGTGCTCATGTTTGAGTGCTCCGCTAGGAATGCGTTCTCTTCACCTGGCACTCTAGGAGTCTCCACCTTTCACTATTTGTCATTTTCCTGCCGTGGGGACTCCCTAGACATGTGGGGCAAGCTTGGGACAGTTGGGAGGGACACAAGGGGCTGAGCTGAGATGTAGGGAGCTGGGCTGGGGAGGCAACCGCACAGGAAGTCCCAGCCACCAGCAGGGGTACTGACTGCTCCAGAACTAGGGGGCAGTGACCGCTGGGACAACAGTTCCAGCAACCGGGTGCACCATGCCTGGACCCCTAGTGACAGCAGCTATGTCCCTTGCTCCAGCTCTGGAGCCAGCAACCCCACCATCAGCACCTAGGCTGCTCTCTTTAGCCCAGTCAGCCAGGCCGTGTGCACACATGGGACTGACACATGTCTGTATGGGGGCCCTGCTCATTTATAAACAATTTGGCCAAAACAATGCATGTAAGATTCATGGGCTCACAAAGGGCCTAGTGACTTACCTGTAAAGATAATTAAAGAGATGGGTAGAAAAGAGGTAACTTGCAGGCTTGTTTATGGTACACTTCGTGTACAGGACGATTCTTTCTTGTGTCCAGAAACTATCTCCTCTTGGTGTGTATTGATGATGGGCTGTTCATGGTTATTTTCCCGTGTCCCACCATGAGCAAAGGTGTCAGACATAATTTTATCCTTTTAAGAAAATCAAGCCACTGCCCTCTCTTGGTATTCTGTGGTCATTGTTGCATGTCCTTAATTGTTTGCTTTTTTATTATTGGCCTTTGTCTCATTTCTAGTATTTGCACATATGCTTTTTGTGCACAAGTGACAGTTAATTTCTCTTCATCGAAAACCTGGCGTTTCCAGTCACAGGTATTGCATCGGCGAGAGCTGACCTTGAAGATGGGTTTTGAAACACGGCAGTACTGACACAGTGCTCTGTCTTTGCACTTAGACCACAAAAGCTGATTCCTCCAGTTTCTTTTACCATGAAAAGAATGGTGGCGGGACAGTCAGTGACTTGCTTTCCGTCTCAGACAAGGCCTCTGGGGGCCTTACGCTTTTTGGCCCAGTATCTGCTGTTACTGAAGCATCTCCTGGCATTAGCGAGCCTGGGGCTGCACCCCTATTTCCCCACAGCCATCCCCGTCTTTGACAGGCACTCTGCAGGCTGCAGCCCCATGGATGCAGTGGGGATGCCCGCCCAGTGGAGGGCCTGCAAGGTTGTGGAGTGGCTGAGACCAGGACCCTGGCCAGCTTGGCCAGCTCACCAGCTGGAGGGGCTTCTGTGGGTATCAGCCTTGGGTCAGGCAGCAGGACACAAACCTGCTGAGCCTCCCACAGCCACCACAACCGCAGCCTCCTCTGCACATGAGGCTCACTCCCTGATCTGCCTGTCAGGCCCCTGCTGGCGGTGGGACTTCTTTCACCCTCTGGGCAGCCGCCCAGTGTAAGGCCAGGCTCTGTCCCATGCCCTCCTCCTTTGTGACTAAGGAACCCTCCTTCCTTCCTGTCCGAGGTATCTGTACCACTTTGGTCCCAGGACAGTTTGTTAAAAATGCCTGTGAATTCTCCCAGGAGCCATTTTATTGTCAAAATTTCAAGATTAAAAACAAAAAACCTTAAAATCCCACAAGTTTCAAAACAAAAACGTGGAGGGAGAGAGTAGCAATAGACTTTGGGGTAATTATGTGTTCAAAAATTTTTGTAGAATGATGTCCATTTTTTTACTGTGGACCAACCATTCATTTTTCATCTAGGTGACGGTTTTTGTTGAGTTCTGGTGACTGAGAAAGAATCAGCTACACCCTTAAACCACAAAACAAAACCACAAATCGCCTCTCAGCCTGCTTTTCCACCTGACTCCGTGGTTCCTGTAACCTGGCACGCAGGCTTCTGCCATTGTGTTCAACCGAAAGTGCTTTGTTAATTTGGAAAGGGTCACCACCTCCCCCCAAACCCTCACTCACCCCATGGGGCAGGGCTTCGGCATGGAAATTTTCGCGCCACTTCCTCCCATGTTCCACATCCGTTGATCTTTCCTACAGTAACCCCTGCAATTACTTGTACTTTCCCTGGGTATAAACGCTTTAACATAACCTTAATAAACTGAACTAAAACTAAGAAATGTGTTATCAAAAAAGAAAGTGGTTTTACCTTTCATGAGTAGATGGATCCTCAGTCCATCTGCAACTGGTTTCTGTGTGTGGCTGAGATAGGGGAACAGGCACCGTTTTGTTCATGGTGGGTGTCCAGCGGACCTCGCACCTTCCGTGGGAAGGCCACACCGGCCCTATAGGCCCGATGTGGCCCAGCGTGGTCTGTCCCCTGAACTCTCTTCCTGGCACTCTTCTGTCGTCAGTCCTTTCACAAGCACACCCAGCTGTCATTACTGTAACATTTTTTAAGTGTTTTTAAATTTCTCTCAGTAAGGTTTTATGTAGAAGTCTTGTACATCTTTTGTTAGATATGTTATGGCTTTTAAAACTATGTAATGATATGATAATTAAAATATCATTTTCTATTTTTTGCTGCTTATATATACGGATAAAATTGATTTTTTGGTTTTTGACCCTATATCCAGTGACCTTACTAAATTCAGTTACTAATCCTAATAGCTTGCCTCTAGAGTCGGATTTTTTCCAGGTATATAACTGTGGTGTCTGAGTAATGTCAGCTTTTTTGTTTTCTAATCTTTATGCCTTTAGTCCTTTTTCTGGCCTCATTGCACTTGGACTGAAAGTGCTGTTGGCAGGCACTTTGTCTCATTCCTGAAGGTAACTGTGTCTTTGCTTGTCCACCACTCCTGTGTCATTCTGCAGTGGCTTTTTGGTTCCTTCTCATCCCAGGAGAGCCCTGGGGGCAGGGGCTCACTTTTCCCCCTGGGGCCCCACAGGGCATCATGGGTCTGCACCACTGGTGCAGGCTGAATACTCTGGTATCGCACCTCACCCTCAAGTCCTGGCCTGGGACATCTTTCCTGTTTTCATGGCGGAGAGGAACAAACAGCTTTGGGCACGTGGAAGAATTCATCTTGTCCTTGATGGCTGGCGCAAGTTCAGGTGGTAGGGCAGGCTGGAGAGGGCAGCCTAAGCTCTGTGTCCATGGCATTCCGCAGGTGAACCCAGCCACTGGCTACATCAACTATGACCAGCTGGAGGAGAACGCCCGCCTCTTCCACCCGAAGCTGATTATTGCAGGTGATGAACGGGCCAGAAAGCGGCCATCTTAGTCCCAGTCCCGGGCCTCTTACACAGCCAAGATATGATGGTGTTCCCCACCCTGTCCTTGCTCACTGCTAGTTTCTGCCTTGGGTAGCTGAGCTTCTTGGGTCTAAGCATATTCTATTCTCTCAGGACAGATGTCTGTCTTGTCACCGTTAGTACTAGGTGGAATAAGGTGTGAGGCTGTCCTCAGAGAGGCATCTAGAAATGTTCATTCTTGACTAATTGCGGGTGGTAATAGTAGCTGGGGGCCGTCTTGACTACCATGACATTGAAGAGGCAGAGATCAGAGTGGTTGCCTTTGGCACAAAGATGTTTTTCAAGAATATGCTTCATTTCCTCTCTCAGATTTTAGAGGGAGGAATCTCTAAGCTTTCAAATATATATGTCCAGAGGCCACCTTGCAGCTGACCCTCAGTTGGCCGTGGGTATCTCTGACAACAGCGTCACCTTTGCCATCTTAGGAACCAGTTGCTACTCCAGAAACCTGGACTATGCTCGATTGCGGAAGATTGCCGATGACAATGAGGCGTATCTCATGGCCGACATGGCGCACATCAGCGGGCTGGTGGCGGCTGGGGTGGTGCCCTCCCCCTTTGAACACTGCCACGTGGTGTCCACCACCACCCACAAAACCCTGAGAGGCTGCCGAGCCGGCATGATCTTCTACAGGCGAGGTGCGCTCCTGGATGTGGGGTGCTGGGTGTTCACATTTAGTTTAGGAAGCTGCAGAAAATGCTCGCCTGGGGTCCCTTGAAGATATTAGGATCCCTGAAAGAGCTACTTAGGAGGGGACAGAGACAGGCCTTGCAGAAGGAACCTAGAAAGAAAGTCTGGGCGCAGCTCTGGGCCCTGGGAGAGGGGAAGGCTGTGCGGGGCGCCGGCGCTCTCCGGCTCAGCTGGTCCCCCTCTTGAGGCAGCTGTGGGGTGAAAGGAAGGGCCCACATGGCTGGGCGGGCTTCCGGGTGGCCTCGCAGCACAGCGTTATTTTGGTGAACTTGCTCTAGTGCACCGTGTTTCTTCTAAAAACTCACACTAATCAAACCATAAGGCATTGATGTATGAATCATAGTGCCAGTTTTATCATCTTAGTAAGGAATTTCTCTTTCCAGTAATGGAATGCTTACAGCCCACAGGTATGTAGGTGCTCCCATTATTTTGGGATTCCCATACCTAAGAGAACCAGAGTGGTGATCAGGCCTCATTCAGCCTGTGGTGGGCCCTGGTGCATGAGCCTGGCATCAGCAGAGAAACCAGCCCTCTGGAAACTGGATTTCTCTTTACCCCTGAATCAGGGGCTCTAAGCCCCTAGACACACCCATGTACCCACTGGAAGCCCCTAGACTCCTCTAAGGGCCTTCAGTTGGGTGGCAGTTTCTGTGTCCGGTAGCCCTTCCCACCTGCCTGGGAGATGTTTTTTTCTCCCTGAGTACCCTGGCTTGTTTGACCCAGCCAGCTGGTGCAGATCTTGGGTGTGCCCCACATTCACTGTGGTCTTCGGCTGGTTGTGCACCGTCTTTGTGCCTCATTTCCTCACTCTAGAGTAGGGATCATCATAATAGTACCAGTTCCTTTGGACCACTCTTGTGAGGATTCAATGAATTAATTTAGGTAAAGTGCTTAGAGCAGTTCTGGCTGATGAGCTCTATAGAGACATTAGTAGTTGCTATTGCTGATTATTAACTTTTACTCCAAAAGGAACCTCACTTATTCCCCGAATCTAGCCACATGGGTCTTGTCTCCCTCAAAGTAGTCATCTTAGAAGGCTGCTCTTTGACACTTCTTTGAGGAAATATGCCAAGGAGTGTTCTTTGTTACAATCTCTTTGGAGAGAAATTTTCACCTTTTCATTTTTCATCTATGAAAGGGTGGTCTGCTCACTCTTGGAAGTGTGCCCGCTCTTGGTAGTGCTCCCCCTCTCTGCCCAGTAACATTTCACACCAGGGCTTGCCTCCAGTAGTAGAGCCCAGGCTTGTGCTGAGTGTCCCCCTAGCCAGCCTGGGTTTGAGTCCAGGCAGGGAGAAAACAGAGGTGACGGCTTATCTGTTGTACCCATTCTGATGTTTTTCTTCATCCAGGAGTGCGCGGTGTGGATCCCAAAACTGGCAAAGAGATCCCATACAACCTGGAGTCACTCATCAACTCTGCTGTGTTCCCGGGACTGCAGGGAGGACCCCACAACCACGCCATTGCTGGTAAAACATCACCAAACCCATCCCGAACCCTTGGACAGATTACCTTCCCCCGGGCAGGCCTTGTGCAGTCAGTCTGAGGGTTCTTCTTTTGTTCATCTTATGGCCCCTCACTCCAATCTCACCTGCCCACCAAAGTTTGTGCCAGGACTTCCATGCTGGGGAGAAACTAGAGGAATATCTCTGTCTAGGAGATCTAACACAGGAGACAAGGAGAACGGGTGACTGGTGTAAGGTAGGGACATGGGTGGCCACCGCTAGGCAAAACTGAGGGGCAGACACATTTTGTGGATAGCCCTCTTTAAGAAATAACAGAGCATGGGGCAGGGCATCAACCAGGGTGTTTTCTTTTATATTCCTCTTTTGTGCCTTCAATCTCTTTTTTTGTACCTTCAAGCTCAACACTTGCAGTTCCTTCAACCCTCAGATGGTGGCATTACCCAGCCTCTCGCTGCTCTAGGCCTTTTCCAGTCATTTCCATGCACACTTATTGGAGGCCTCTGTGGCAGGTCTTGGGCACATGCATTTTGCACTCGCCTCCATTTTCTGTGCCCCTTAGGCAGCCCTGAGGATTGAACACTAGGTACCGCAGAAGTCTGGACATGCAGGGTAGAACAGGCCTCACCTCTCACCTGGACTCTGATCTGAAAGATCTGCATAACTTGGCATCAAAACATCAGCTTTCGGGGCAGCTAAGCAACCGTTTTCACATATCAAGTTTTAAAAGGACTCTAAAATCTATATTGCTTAAGAACAACTTTGCTGCGATCATTTTATTAGCACAAAATTTCTGTGCCTGGAAGAAAGGCTACCTCAAAAGCACCTCCTCCAACAGATGAGGTCTGGAGGCTTAGCCAGGTAACTGTAGGGTTAGAAATATATGTCATGCCCTGGCTGATGTGGCTCAGTGGACTGAGTACCAGCCTGCAAACAGAAAGGTTGCTGGTTCAATTCCCAGTCAGGGCACATGTCTGGGTTGTGGGCCAGGTCCCCAGTTGGGGATGTGTGAGAGGCAATGGATCGATTTCTCTCCCTCTCTTTCTCCTTCCCTTCCCCTCTTTCTAAGAAGTAAATAAATAAAATCTTTTTTAAAAACCCACATATATATACATAAACAGTGTGTGTGTGTGTGTGTGTGCGTGTCGTTGTTGGAGGGAGGGCTGAATGTAATCCGTGCCTTTCCATGACACTGAAAAGCAAGGAAGCCTGGGTGGAAACAACATGTTTTTTGTCTGTCAGTCTGTCTTTTGATCCCGCCCTTCCTACTTAACTCATTGTCTCTTCCTGCCAGGGGTCGCCGTGGCTCTGAAGCAAGCCCTGACTCCAGAATTCCGACTTTATCAGCACCAGGTGGTGGCCAACTGCAGGGTTCTGGCTGAGACTTTGATGGAGCTGGGCTACAAAGTAGTAACAGGTACCAACAAAAACTTGGGGGGTGCCCACAGACCCCAGGCTGTGACCCTGCTACTTGTGGTTGCACGCAGCCTCACATCATGGCTCGCCCGGTCAGTGTGTGGCTGCAGGCTGGTGGCTCTGCACTGAGGCTGCAAGTGGGATATGAGTCAGGACCATGTCCAGAGGAGCAGGTGCTGAGTGAGGTGGCTTTTCCTGGTGAAGGCCTTGCTCAGAGGTGCCGTCCACCTTGGTCACTGTGGGCTCACACAATTAGGATGGCAGTTTTTCTGGCAGACAGTGTACTTTGTTATCTTTGTTCACAAGGCTGCCATGTATGCTAGCAGTAGGTGGTCCAGGAAGGTGGGTCCTGGTCCCCTGTAGAGCAGGTGCCTACTCTCTGCCTGCCGCCCTCTGTGGGGGTTACAGCCCCCTGTCTGAGGAGTGGGCTGCTCACCAAGCCTTGTGATTGGCAGAGCCGGGGCAAACACCATCTTCTCAGCAGTCCTGGGTAGCTCCTCTTTTCCGTTTTGCTTCACTTCCTTTCTGTGCTTTCTCCTTTATCCTCCATGTCTTCCAGTAACAAAGCCCCAGGAATCTCAGTCATCACAAGGATTTAGGCCACACTCCCTCTGGCTACAGGCAGCTCTGGCAGCCCTGCTGCTTAGAGCCTCCCAGGGACTCTCTCCCCTTCCTGGGCTCCTGGGCCTGTGATCCCACCTCGTTTACTCTGTTCTGAAGACTTGATGCAGGCAGCCGAAGCAGATCATGGTGGCTGCAATATGACTGCAGCCAGCATTTCTGGATACCAGCCTTGTGCCCAGCACTGGCCAAGCACTATGTACAGCACCTTACTTACACCTCACAACAGCCTTGTATATTGTTGGTCATATTTTACAGATCGGGATCTGAGCTTCCACAGTGTTGAGCTGCCTGACTAAAGCCACATGGCTAGTAGTGGGAGGCTGTGGGGACTGTGACTTCAACTCGAGTTGTGGGGTCCAGAGCTAAGCCTTAACTTAGCTCACATACATCTTGGAAGTCATTACTGTTGCCCGTCAATGACTTGGCATTAATGAGAGTTCAAAGTGAAAAGATCCAGGTACTTGAAAGACTTCTGGGTGATCTTGGGCCAGTTCCAGAATGTTCTTGTCGTGTCATATCTTCACCTGTACCACTTTGATAGTATCACCTTCACAGGATTAGGGATAAAATATATGACAGGCTAGTAGTGCCTGGCACCTAGTATGTGCTCAGTGAAGGTAGTGGTTACCCACTGTTACTGTAAATGGAACTACTACCTGCTACTCTGGAGCTGCCTCAGAGGGAGCCTTGAGAATTGATTTGAGAGATGTGTGGGAGCTTCCCAAGTGATTTGTCAAAGAAAACAGAAGCCATGGATGGCACTGAGCAAGCTGTCTCTCCCCAGGCAAACTTTCAGGCCCTTTGCCTTCACCCAGTGTGCTGGGTCATTGCAGTGGGCAGTGTGGTCATTCTCCTCTCAGCCTCACAGCCCCCTCTGCATCAGCAGGCACCCTTTTTACACTGCTCCGTCCTCGGTCAGACTCTTAGGTCCTGCAGCATCTTTTCTTTATAGGTGACTAAAGCCTTCCAGGACACATGGGGCACTCACCTTCCTGACCCCATCAGCTCTTTCCTCCCCATCACTTCATTTCTGAAGGACAGAGACATTCCTTCACTTGGCATGGAATTGACCATCTGCATTCCTACATGTCCAACTTGGTTTCCAGGTGGTTCCGACAACCATTTAATCCTTGTGGATCTCCGTTCCAAAGGCACGGATGGTGGCAGGGCTGAGAGGGTGCTAGAAGCCTGTTCAATTGCCTGCAACAAGAACACCTGCCCAGGTAAGAATTCCCCCTTGGTTTTCTCTTCCACACCTCGCCTGTCTGCACTTAAGGGCAGAGGTACAGCTGATGATAACTGGCTTTGTGGACAAGCATCAGCTGGTTGGGGGATAAGTACACCATGCTGGATGGGAGCTGAATTGTGGCTCTCTCCTGGACCACTCTTTCCAACAGGCTGTAACCCTGCCAGGGACAGGGGATTGAGGGGGAAGGCTCTGGATGAGGGAGGCAGGGGCCCCTAGAAAACAGACTGGATTTCTCCATGGGTTGTTCTTAAGGTATGGCTGTTGCAATCCAAACCCAGACAGATGCTAGCCTCACTTGTAGGAACAAAGGCCGTATCACAGTCAAATGTGCTCACTGCCTTGGCTTCTGCCTCTAGTGTGGAAATCACTTGTGCTTTTCGATCCAGCCGCCATCTGCAGGCCTGTTCTTTTTGTGCAGGTGCCCCTTTGTAGTGCACAGGACTCAGTGGTAAGTTTGGGTGTGACCCAAATATTGCACAGAACCTATTTATTATGTTGAAGGTGACAAAAGTGCACTGCGGCCCAGTGGGCTGCGACTGGGGACCCCAGCACTGACATCCCGAGGACTTCTGGAAAAAGAGTTCCAAAAGGTAGCCCTCTTCATTCACAAAGGTAAGGATGTGGGTTTGGAAGTTTGCCTTATCATATTGTGTGTATGGAGTCTTTGGACAGTTGAGACCCAGCCACTGAAGCACATTTCTGTGTCAAGGCTGAGTGCTGGGGACAGGAGACAGCAGAAATCACTTCGCAAACCATCTGATCTGAGGCATTTATGAACTTGGCCTCCCAAGGAGGGACTCGTACAAGCATCATTTCTGGGGTTGTTCATACCTACTGCTGTCACACCCCCAGGTGGGGTATTTGGGTCTTGGGTGTGTCTCATAGCCCCAGAGGACTCCTTTGTCTCTGCCACACAGGGATAGAACTGACTCTGCAGATTCAGAAGGATGTTGGTGTCAAGGCCACCCTGAAGGAGTTCAAGGAGAAACTGATGGGGGATGAGAAGCACCTCAGCGCCATCAGAGCTCTCAGGGAGGAGGTGGAGAGCTTTGCATCTCTTTTCCCTCTGCCTGGCCTGCTTGACTCTTAAAGGAGCCACCAGGACTGCCCGAGGCACTTACCCAAGGACACAGTGCCCTTCCCAGGAGAGAAGCACCACCCCACACAGGACCTGGTCAGCTTCTCTGTGCTGAGCATTTCTTTTGGAACTTTTCTCATGTTATCTTCACAAATCAAAATCTGTTTAAGCCTCATTGTTAGTAAGTCTGGGACAAATTATTAAGTTTAAATCTGAACCTCACTACTATAGCTATAATTATTCTGAAAAAATGAAATATTATTTAACCTTAATTCATTTAAACAGTAGGGTAGGGCAGAGCTATTGGAAAGATTTCAGTAATTTTACTCACCCTTCTCATAGAGTTACTGGGTTTCCTTCGACTCTGCAACAAGTAAGAAACACCCAAGTTTGTAGCTTGTAAAAGCTGCCCATATTTTGTTACCCAGTGGGACACCAAAGGAGAACTGAATCATGACCTTACAACTGAAGAGGGAAATTCTCCTTAAGTTTCTGCTATGTGCTTTCAATCAGAATTTTAAGTTAGACAAGTCTATACAAGGTGCCACCCGCTATGTGGATTTCTCTGTTAGCAACTCAGTATGCTGTGGAAATGGTCCTCATCCAGGCTGGAGGGCCTAGGGCACCTGATCCTCTCCTGGTGTGAGAATCAGCCACAGGCTCTTCTGCCTTGTTGAGAAAACTCCCTCCTGTAATCAGGAAGCCAAGTGTTGCCTTCCCAAAGAAACTTTATTTTTCATAAAGCTGAAGTGCAAAACATAAATGACCATTTTTAATAAGCACAGATTTTTAACCACAGAATGTCTACAAGAATTATAGCTTTAAAAAATACAACCAATTTTTATATTTCAAAAATAACTCAAATAAATTAATTTCTTAAAAAGTACATTTCTCATACTATTTGTTTGGCATTTACTCTGGTGCAGCCATATCTACGAGCTGCTGTCACACATGCCTGTCATACTCTCGCCCTCACCACTATGACGACCTTAGCTCACATGGTGAGCTCAGGTTCATATTCACAAATACGGACAAACATGCAGTAATAAAATACTTTTCAAAAAAAAATAACAAGATTTCCTCACAGACTATGCTTTTCACTGCAACCTTAAAGGTGGCATTTCTCTCAGCCCGACTTGTGTAGCCAGTGTCAGGCAGTTGGTGGGCAAGGAGCCCTGTGGTCTGCCTGGAAGGCACCTGTGGCCTAGGGTCCTGTATGTTGGCACTTACTCCAACCCAGTGGGGACAGCTGCTACAGTCTCTCTGGGTGTGGGTGACACACCAGTGCCCATATCTGTGCCTCAATTTGGGAGCTCTTATGCTGCTAAACAGTCCTACCTTCAAGGGTTTGACTCCTCCCCAAATGAAGACAAAAGGACATTTCTAAGGCCCCGTTTAGCCTCCATGTCGGAGCTGAGCACTCATTCCCAGGGAGCCAGGGCCCCACACCAGCAACCTAGTTCCCTGCAAAGTGCTCATCCCACCCCTCCTGCTTCCTCCTCTCCATGTCTACACCTCAACAGATGAGGCAACATTAGGTCAGTGCCCAATAGAGAAAGGGCTCCAGAAAACTTGGTGTGCTCCAGCCTTACCAGCTGAGACTTTTTGCTTCTAGCCAGGAACAATTTGATGCTTCTTCCTTTTTGCGGTCTGTTAATACCATTATCGCTTATAAAAGATTCCAGTTTTTTCACTATCACAGTATTAGAGAAAATCCAGGAAGCTGGGTGGTTTGATTCAAAGCACAAACTAAAAATCACTTTCTTATGCGCTCTCCAGGGAAATGGGAGGTAACATCTGATTGCTGGCTTGGTGGGGGTAAGGGGGGAGGGTGGTCAGTGCCTGCAAAGACCATCCACACCTACCGCAGGTCCCCACCAGTTGAGTGCTACCACCTGTGCAAAGACACGTCAACAGCCGAAGGCCCAGCAAGGCAGGGCGTGTATCTGGCAAAAGTGAGTGGTCAGCGAACATGTGAGATCTTCCATGACGCTCTTGGCCTCTAGACGCATCACTGAAACAAAACAGGCCTGGCATTTAGGGTAGAATCTATGGGCGTTCCTCGGATTTTGAAACGGCATGTTTGTTTGGGGTTGAAGTCTACTATACTTTGTAGTAACTAATTTGAAATAAAAGTTAAAAGCTGGATTGGAAATGACAGGTGAGCCATCATGGCCCATTTCCAGATTCTGGTACAATGTGTGTAACTTCAGCTATTGCAGTCAATTATGGAAAAGCTACAATTTCTAAAGTCCAAAGACTCCACTAAAGGAGCAAAGTCCCTGGGGAGACAGGTGTGAGGCAGCCACTCAGGCTGGGTGTCTCAGCACCACAGGTGCTGTGAGAGCCTTCAGCCGACCTCTGAAGTGGAGCCCCTGGAATCATGACTGCAGAGGTGCGGGCCCAGTCGGCTCCAGTCAACATGGACTGCTTTAAAGGAATGGAGGCCAGTAACTGGAAGTAAAGAAACATGAAAGTTTCGGGGCCTTGGCCTTCATAGGACTGAAGAAATAATAAGGGGCATTGATATCCTTTACTTTCTGGGAAGTGTTTTTTAATGTTTTATTAACACTTACTAATTTATTACTAAAGAAAAACCTCAAATGAAAATTCTTCAAGAAAAGAGTAGCCCCATTACATAGGGCTCCCCACCATTAAAATTTACAGATGTATCTGAAACTTCTAGCAGGTCCTAGTTCTCCAAAGTAGGGCGCGGGGTGGGGGGGGGGGGGCGTTGAGGAGGGGCAGCTTCACAGGCTCAGCTGCCTCAGCCCAAACTGGCTCAGTCCAGGTGCCACTCAGAAGAAACATACTTGGCATCAGGCAATCCTTTGAAACTGCCACACTGACAAGTTAGATTTTAATCAAAATTTAAATCCTAGAATTCACCCACTATTCAGTGAAACCAACCTGCCTTCTTCATGAAGAAACAACTCTGAAAGAAAACGGCTGCAGGTGTGCTTTTTGTGAAAGGTGAGCAATTGAGTAACTGTACATTCAAAACCAGAAAGAAAACAACTCCAGTGAGATGCGCTCAGTTTGCTCTCTGTGGCTGGCCCTGCCGACAGTCTGTTGTCTGCACTCAGCTGGTCTCACCTTGAGTCCTCAGGCCTTCGGAAGCATCCTGGAGGTAGAGCTTCTGAGCAAACACCCTCCAAAGCAGATGTCTGTGGCAGTGTGTGGCCCTTTACTTCTAGAAGGCCAAGTCTGACTGACCCGCCGGTATCAGTTTGCCCAGTGAGAAGTGTTAACTGCAGAGTCCACATCGGTGTGAAACACAGGAACAGCAAGGGTGGTACCAATGACCACTTTCCATCCTGTCATTGGGGCCCCACAGAACTCTCTTCCCTTGGACATAAAATGTCACAAACTCATGTCCCTGGAGGCCTAAGTAGACAGCAATTAGCCACACAGAAAACAAAGCAGCATCTTGAACACAAGGGAGGGGCTCACAGAGAGACAGGCTTCCTATGCAGCCTTCTCCACAGGCACTGCAACCACACTTCACACCTCAAAGCTGCCAAGACACTCCTGGAGAGTCACTGTGTGAGAATGTGCAATGGACAGGTACAAGGGAAACCGATGAGACGTAAGCAGCACCATTTGCCATAGAAGGTTCTCAGTCACAGCCTCAGAGGCAAAAATCACATTTCACGAAGAAAGCCACACAAGGCCTACCTCCTTCCTGGAGGAAATCCCTGCCATGACAGGACTGGGGACCCTGACCAGCAGCTGATGGATGGGAGCCAACAGGCTCTATCATTCTGCAGAGAACAGACCAAAGGAGTGATGTGAGGCAAACCCTCCTTACTCACCAGGGGTCTCTGTGACTTCAGTGGTGTGCCACAAAGCTGACAGGCAGACCAAATCTCAATAGCACGGCCCCAGTGAGATATGCACACGTGTGCTCAGAAGCACCACTTGTCACTGGCTCAGGTCTGTTTTATCACAACTTTCTGGGGACAAATTAAAAAGTAGTAATATCAAGAGTTCTCCCTACTTAGGGGAAAAACTGCTGTTAAAAAAAGGCATACAATTTTCTGGGTTGTAATAAACCCTCCAATCTACATACCAGTGGCCATTGAGCAAGAAGCTCCGGGAGGTCGTGGTGGAGAGATGTGGGAGCATCTCCTGAGAAGGTGCAGTGGCACACGATGACGGAAGTGAGCTGCAGTCAGGTGAGCATACTTGGGGGGGCTCTGTGGGGACTGGGGTGAGCTGCCGTGAGGTGCCTATACTCCAGGTCTGTGTTACCTCCCCGAGCAGATTCATGAGGACAGCCACGTAAGAATGCTTTTCTTGTTCCTGGAGGAAATCCCCACCATGAGTTATTACCACCTGGACTGCCCAACCATGCCAACCAGCTGAACACAACTCTGCTGTCACTGTGCCCGTGAGACCCGCAAGAGGTAGTGAAGTGGTTGCAAAAGTTTGCTTTGGGTGAGTGGACAGCACTCACTCACTCTGGCCAAAAAAACTGGACCAAGCCCCAAAGAGCCTGCTGGCTCTTCGTCACTCGCACAGTGGTGATGGATGGCCTCATGGCACCTTGGCCCTGCCTGTCTCCTGGGCTCTCTGCCTCCAAGAGCAGTGCTCACTGCCAACTAGTGACTACAATGATCTCTCCTGCTGACCTGTGGGAACAATGTCCAAGGTGAGGGAGCGAGGGTGGGGACAGGATGCTGCTCACCCCCACTGCAGCACTGGGGCCTGGAGGGTGTGCACTTCCCACTGCGCAGCTGGGACAGAGCTCTCCCCCTTCTCGCTCATCCCAGGGCCTCTCCTGGCATGACAGGCTCCAGAAGACCATTCAGCTGCAGTCTGAATGAGGCAATGGATGTTCTGTCATCCTATTTTCCTCCAAATCATTCCAGTGAACAGGCTGCTTCACTTGATTTTGCTGCTCAAGTGTTAAGCAGAGATGAATGCGGCCACCATTTTCCTCCCATCAGGGCTTCATCTTCCTTCCCCTCACCCCACCCCACTAAGTCTTTCCTCTGCCCTGGCTACCAATCCTCAGTCCTGGGATCACTCCTTACCAAGGAGACAAGAGCTGTTACTGTCCTTCCAGACACCTTCAGAGAGAGCCAGGCTCCCCCTCTGCCCAAGTCCAACTGGCAGGCTGCCTGGAGCTACCTGGGAACCACAGCTGCCACCTTGGTTTCCTTCCCACCTATGACACCATAAATCTAAAAAGCTCAGAGGACTGCTTGGTCATGCCAACCTGTCCCTTCCCTGTGTCCTGACTCACAGGTCTTGGTCACAGTGGCTGGGACTGGCCTCAGATTTTGTGCAAAAAACTGGGGACATAGTCAAACCTAAGCATGGGATGGCTGATCCCAGGAGACTCCTGCATATAGTACAGTTTCAGCAGCTCAGCCAGGTACTTGACCACCTTGACATCTTCATTCACTAGACCCAGATTCAGCCTCAAAAAGCTTGCCTGCCGGCTGGCAACCAACCCCTCTATCTCCTTGCTGTGAGCAGGCAGGTGCAGGTGATGGCAGAAAGTGTAGAGGAAGGCCTTGGAGCAGAGCTGGGTGAGCATGCTCTGGACGTGAAGGTAGTAGGTGCTGCCCCGCTTGATTTGAGTACGGTGGTCTGCCAGACGGGGCACAAGGGTTCCTCTGTAAAGAGGGCAGCGCAGGGTTTTGTTGTCCAGGTCCAGAATGCTCGTGTAGCGGCTGTAGCGGCTTAGAACGTGAAGAGTGCTGGCACTCGCAGGGGATGCCACTCTGAAACACACAGGCCAAGGTCAGAAGGAAGGACAAGGGCCAGGAAGAAGAAGGCAAATGCTTTGGTGTGGGGCTTCCTGTCTCTAGGCCAGCTCCCACCCAGCCAACAGTCTGGCTCTTTCTGGAAGGTAAATGTGATCATCATGATTTTCAAAGGGTTCCTTACCACCCTCATGACCAAGTTCAAGTGCCTTGGCATGGCCCACAAGGCCCTATACAACCTGCTTCCTGCTGACTTCTGAGGCTTCATCTGTTACTTCCCCAATGCCTCTCCCTTGCAACCATGCCAGGTTTTCAGTGGGGCCTCAAAATCACGGGCCTATTTGCTCTGCCTTCCCTCCCTTTTGTACTTGGCTTATGCCAACTTAAACCTTCTCCAGCCTTCCCTCATCATCTCTTCTGCTTTCTTGCTATGAATTGGTCAAGCTCCTTAACCCTTCCGAGACTTCTCTGTAAGACAGAGATAATAGTTCCTACCTCATGGGGTCATTGTGGAGACACAATGCATCATGCATAGGAAAAATGTGTGGCCCTCAACCAGCCTGGTGCTGACTAGGGTGGTGATAGCTGTCTGTCTTCTTGTCTCATCCACTGGACAAGAGTTTCTGCAGACCCAGAACTGTCCCTGATTTGCCCTCCTGTTCTCACTGCCCGGAACACCAGGGGTAGGCAGGCAGGGTCTGCCCAATGAGGAAAGGAGGTCGGAGTGGTCAGTCTTAGTTAGCAGCTCTTTGAATCTCTCCCCTACATCAGTTTTCCCAGAGGAACTGGGATTACCCTTCAGAGTATAGCAAAGACTGGCTGACCAGAGACTTCAGACTGACATACTCTGGAATTTGGGGCTTGTGTTAGACCTGAAATGTGACGGACTGACAGTCACTCGGGACCAAGGTAATCTCATATTTTTTCCTTCTTGAATGTTGTTATTTTGCACAATTAACACATTTACTAAGCATTTAGTATATTCCCAGTAGTGACCCAGGGGCTAAGCAAGCAGCAAATGAGCCTGGTTTGGTTGGGAAGAAAAGCCGAGTACACCGAGTGAATGGAGATGTGATCTACCTCTTCACAGGATGGTCAGGGCCGAAGGTCCCAGAGGAGTGGCCTTAGAACTGAGGAAGGCATCCAGACCCCACTGTGAGCAATGTCAAAGAGATGGCAAAGCAGACAGTCAAACAAGCCACGCATTCTGAGAACCATAAAGAGCGTTTGGCTGTGGCCCGCATCCCACGGGTGAGGGGAAATCAGGCTTGTAGGCAGCTCATTGGCTTCTCAGGGAGGCAGGCCTTTTCCCACATTTTCCCAGTGTACTCAGTCCACTCCTGATGTAGCGGCCCAAGGGGGCCAGGCCATGAGCCAAACTGGTCCTCAGGCTTGGCACATCCAGCCCACCAAGGCTCTGTCACAACAACATAGCCACGCCTCACCTAATCTTCCTGCTCCTCCATCCCAGCCACCTGTCCTGATGGAACATCCTGGCCTCAGGCCCAGCCTCTGCTGGGAAAGCTCCAACACCCCACCCATTCCCACCTATGGCAACACCATTTCTTTGAGAAGATGCTGCTCCTTCTAACATTTCTATTTCCCTCAAAGCTCCTCATCAGGAGGCCAGACGACATGGGAAGAAGCGAGTCCCAGGCCTGTCCCTAAGTTATACAACACGAGTGTCTGAGAGCCTCACATTTCACCTCTCACACGTGTTTAGATTCATCATGGTCTATCCCAAAGCCAAGGAGGCAAACTGTACAGAGGAGGACACTGAGGCCCAAAGAGTGGCCACCACTTGTCCAAGGTCACCCAGCTTGAAAGTGGCTGAAGCAGGACTCAACCCAGGGCCTCTGACCCATCCTAGCACTGTTTCTCACCAGAACTGAGCTGTTTTTCAAATAGTCCAGGGCTTGTTATTGCTGTTTAGTAAGCAATACAATAATTCCTGGTTTGGGCTTAAAATAATGGGAGACTGATTTATCTGTCTATCTCTTGTACTCATTCTGTGCACAGTTAGGCCCTACTTCAGTAGGAAAAAGAAAATCAAACCACCAGTAAGACTGGCAGTTCTAGGGTGGGAGTCCTTAAAGAGTTCATCATCTGAGCTGGTTTTAGCTGGAGACAAAGCACCTGGGTGGGAAGAGAATCTCCAGAGTCACAAAATTCTGATTCCAGATGAACTCAGCACACAGGACCAATCCTCTTACTAAGTACCCCTATAGATAAGAGGCTCATTACCACACAAAGGCAACTCTTCTAATCATACTCTCTATGCTGATCCTCAGATGGGCCTCAGTCTGCCTCTATCTCAATGCTGGGTCTGCCTGTGGGGTGACTCACCATCCATCCCCAACTCTAGCACTTCTGAGGGCTGCCAGGCACGGCACGAGGGCTACACACACAGCCTAGCTGTGCCTGCCTCCAGCTCCACATGGGGACTACTGTAAGCCCCACTCACAAACAGGTTCAAGTTTTGTTGAGTGAATGAAGAGATAACTGGTCCAAATTCACACAGCTAGTAGGGTTAACACCAGAACCTGAACTCAGCACACCCACTGCCTCCCTCTAACAGCTACGGACCACAGCTCCGTGGATTTTCATCTCATGGAACTTTCATGTCCTGTCTACTGTTCACCTCGCAGAGTTTTTTCAGGTGATTCATAGCAAATCTAGTCCCCATTCCCCTTCTATCCCCTCAGCTGACCCTCTAGTGACAGGTCCCCTAGGGAACAACCTCCAACCCGTCTACCATTCCAAAATCCCCTGCAGATGCTCCCAATTCCCAGCACGTGGGCACACTCAGGAGGTCTGAGCAGGAAAGCTTCACAGGAGCTTTCTCCACTTGGGACTCTTGGAAAGATCTCAACTGTCACTCTGACAGGTCTCTTGCTTTTGCGGAGGGCTGCTTCAAGGCTCTGAAGTCTGGTGGCACAGGCCACACTCAGCCCCTGCTGCCCTGGCCTGCCTTCCTCAGTCTATCTGGGCCCTGGTAGGGTATCAGAGCAGGGCTCATACTGCTCAGGCACAGATCAGATGTGATGGGCCTTCCAACCTCTGCAGTCACAAGGCAGGCCTTGTCAGCAACCTCTGCAGATGGAAACAGCCTTGGAGAGGTCAGGCTGACAGTGGTGACAGAGCTGGGGATGAAGAGAGGGTTGACTAAGAAGGCCATGCTCGCCCTGTCCTGGGATGTACCATGGCTGCTGGCTCACCTTATAATTCTGGCAGTGGGCCCAACAGCTGGCATATAGCCCTCAGTAAGTACTTGGAAAATGATCATTCAGTGACCCAACCCTCTTATTTTCTCTGAAGGAAACAAAGCGAGTGAAGGAGTGACTTGTCCGGGTGCCCACTCTGGATGAACAGCGGTAGGGAAGGGGCACCACAGGACTCAGACCACCTCACACCTCCTCTTCCAGGGTGCCAAATATACCACCAGCTACCCCCTCCTGCACCCACAGAGACATCATTAATTGAGACAGCAGGATTTCCAATGCAGCCCAACCTAAGCCTCAGAATACTTCTCAACAGAGCACTTCAGTCAGGTACCCAGTAGAGTGGAGCTAGTGTAAGAAATGAACCTCTGTGGCCATTCTAGCACATTCTAAAGAGAGAATTTAATGGAAAGCCTCTAGAAAGGGCAAGACTGTGTGAGCCTGGTCCTCAATAAGCCAGCTGACATCAATAGATTGATGTATGTTTTAGATTCCTCACTTTTGAAGTGAAAAAGTCAAAGTTCAAGGGTTGGGATGAGGGGATTGAGTTGGAAAATAGAAGATGCGTGTGTGTGTGTGTGTGTGATGCCCACCCATCATTCCATCAAGAACAAGCAAAACACAATCCCTGAAAAGCCCTTCCCTTCCTGGGACAGAATGGTTAATCACAAGAGCACAGAGGTGCCATCAGCTGAGGGTCGGACCGTGGGAGGAAAGACAAGCTGCAAAGGCAGTCAGTGCGGTCATCTAACCTACTAAGCTTCAGATTCTGCATCTTTAAGCAAGGACTTAATGGTTTCCCACGGTGCCCAAGGAATAAGTTTGTCCACGTGTCTCAGGTACATCACACCAAGTTCCCCATGTTGTGACTCTTTTCCTACAATGACAACCCCACCCTCCAGGCCATTCAAGCCAAGGACTCCAAGCCTTCTCCCTTCCTCCTTCCCACCTGTCACTAAATTACTCTTTTGTTAGAACACACAAAGCACCTGCTGTTAGAACGCTCATTTTCCTGTATGGTAAGGCTTTGGTCACCTGTCTGCCCGTTCTCCTAAACTACTAATTCTTCCAGAGCAGTGGCTTTGCTCAGGTACCCCCAGCTGGTACCCCAGCACCTGCCAGCATAGCCTGTAGATTCTCAACAAGTGAATCATGTCATGACATGGAAGTGATATTTGTTTGAATCCCACCACAACCCTGGGGAAAGCCTAATGCAGCAAGGGGTAGTAAGTCTGGGTGACTTCTGTACAAAAGGTGAACACAAGGAGACTCAGGGTGGTAACCTCATTTTTGCTAGAGAACCATGTAAATGGGAAGTCAGAAAATTAGAGTAAACAGGGGTTGACTGCGGTGTAGGAGAAATTCCTTTTGCCCTTCCTATGTGGTATGGGAAGCACAGGTTATGTCAGCAGGGACCCCCATGATCACCTAGTTCAAAACCTTTGCTTTACAGATAAGCAAAGTAGGGTGCAGAGAAGGGACTGAGGAAACTGAACATAGTGCATATACTGAGGGAGAGCCCCTTGAGCCAGACAACTTGTCAAGCAGTTTTGGAAAAATAAAAAGAACCTACTACGGCACAAGTAAGGAACACAGGGAAATGACACAGAAGCATTCAGAGAGGGAGAAGGAGCTGGTTTTTGCCTTTCCTTATTAAGACAGCCTTCAAAGGCAAACAGGATAGTGGAGCAAAAGCCACAGAAGCCCTGCGGATGTCCCTTTCACCAGTGATGGCTGCCCTCTCTTATTACCACAGCCCTTTCTCAGAAGCAGATCTGTCGTCAGTCATCTACACCATAGTGTGAATTTGAGAATCAACAAGAACCTGAGAACTAGGAGTCTAGTCTTTTCCCAAACCTTGCTGTACACCTTACCCCAGACCAGCTGAATCAGAATCTTGGAAGTGGGGCCCAGGAATTGTAATTTTTAAAATTCTCCCATAATTCTGGCACAGAAGGGTGCAGACCAGGATCAGCAACCACTCAGGAACTACAACCCCCTCATGTGACTGACAGACAAGGAAATACAGGGCCAGAGAAGGGGAATGAATTGCCAAGAGTAACAGTGAGTCGGTTCTAGGCCCGGTCTGGAAGCCAGGCCTCCTGATTCTGGGTCCACCACCCAAACTTTTAACTTCACCCAGAGGGATGTACATTTGAAGCCTCATCTCTAACTGGACAAGGCCCTTCCCCACTACCTGTAACCAATTACCTCTGCAGGCCAATTAGCTTCCACTTCTGAAAATCCGTAATGTGCAAAGGGGAGGAGACCCAGTGCTTCACGGGTTTGGCATAGCGGCTGTAGTTGGGCACGAAGATGGACAATGCTGTAACAAGCTTCCTGACTATGGCCTCGTCCTCCCCCAGGACCACAAGTGTCCTCCCACTGAGCAAGGAGTAGATGGCTGGGTGGGCAAAGGGATACTGGCGGATGAATTTTAAGGCATTCTGGCCAGCCCTCTTTTTATGCCTCTCAGAAGAGGGGCCAGTGAGATGAGTAGAGGGAGTCCTGTCCAAGCTGGTGGAGGCTACACTGCTCACATAGCTGGTGGTGTCTGAGTAGTTGTCCAGGCTGGTCTTACTGATGTCACGGCTAGCCAGCAAGTGGCTTGGGTCCAGCTCATAAGCAGGGAAGCCTTCAGAACTGTTGTCTCGGGAAGAAGGGCTGGCATTTTCCACTGCAAAGTCCACGTGGAACCCCTGGTCCTTCTGCCTGTAGCGCTGTGGGGGGAGGCTCACTACTCCATCCTCGTCAGAGAGTATGTGGACTGGAGTGGAGAGTGGCGCCAGCAGACTATCACTCTCCTTCCCAATGCAGCAGGAGTCTGCTTGTGATGAGGTGTTTTCTAAGCTGCCCTCCTCTGGCTCACCCAGCTCAGCTGGGCTGATGCTTGCCTGGAAGTGGATGGCTCCCTCACTATCATCTGCATATGATTCTTCTTCATTAATAGCACTTGGGTAGCTGGCCTTAAACTCATCAGGGATGAGGGCCTCAGAGGGGCAGGTGCTGAGGACTTCAATGCTGTCCTCACTGATGGTCCTGTGGCTGACTGCTTTGCTCCGGATTACCTGGGGGCTCAGTGGCACCATGAGGCTAGCCTGGCTGTCAGACTTAAACAGCACAGAGGTAGACTTCTCAGTGCCTAGAACCTCAATGCTTTCACCACTGCTGATACTGCCTTTCATATCCATATCCAGGTAGTCCAAGTTTTCCTGGAGATCAAAACAGCTCAACTGTGTCGCCTCCACTTCCTTGTAGTCCTCATCTCCAAGTTCCTGCTCCATCTTAATCAGCACAGACTCCACACTGGACTTGTAAGAGCCAACACTAATTAACACTTGAGGAACTGGGCATTCTTGTAGAGATGTGGAAGGTGGCCTGTCTTGACTGGGCTTAGAGGGTATGCTTTCTTGTGTCTCTACCACCCTGTCATAGATATCCACAAAGTCTTCAAAGAGGAAGTTCGTTATACACTGTTGCTTTAGTAGTGTTCTGTCAATCTGGCTAGTCAGGAGATAGCACAGGTCTCCTCTGAACATGTGCTCAATGTGGCTGAGCTGAGCCAGAGTCTTGGTAAAATATTCAGTGTCACAGAGCTCTTCCAAGGTCTTCAATTTTTTGTCAAAGCACTTGGTGGACTTTGCTTTGATGAGTTTTGGGATGTAGGCAGGTCTGCAGGTGTAAAGGTCTGTGTCAGCACACTCATCAGAGTTAGAAGTAGTGGCTGCCTGGTCAGGCTGATCCTGAGTATGCTCCATCTCCCCAGAACACACATCGGACCCCTTCAACTTCCGGTGAGGGTATGAGCGGATCTGCTTCAGCAGGTCTTGATGTTCGATGATAGACTTCTCTACACTAGCCAATTCATTGGCTTTCTCAATTGCTTGAGATGAATAAAAGCCTTTGTCATTGGCTTTCTTCTGGATCTCCGTTTCAGTGTGCAGCACGGTCCTGGTGTAATCCAAGTCTTTCAGCTTTTTTTCAAGTTCCACAGCAAAGGCCTTCCTGTTACCTGTCTTCAAATACTCAGAAGCTTTGGAAAATTCAGCTGAAAGCTCCTGGAACTGCTGCATGATTTTGTGCTGGTCTGCTGAGATATAAGCCATGCAAAAGGGCCGCACAAAGCCACGGGCCTCCAGGTCGTACAGGGTAAGGTGGTGCACATAAGCAAAAGCTCCCTCTTTGGAGTCTCCCAGTACCACCTTGGAGTCCTCCACAAAATTCAGCTTGGGATAGGCAGAACCAGGGGGATGGCCCACGAAGGAAGCCTGGTAATCCACAGACATGATCCGCAAGGAAAAGTAATTGAGATCAAAAGTACCGAAAACTTTGGTGTCATTGGGGATGGTCAGCAAGGGTTGGGGTCCCACCTGCTCCGAGAACTCGGAAATAAGGATGAAGTCCCGTGAGAACTTGGCTCCTGACAGTTTGGACCATGGGCTTGTGAAGGGGAAGAGCGGCACAGAGTACTCTTCCGGCAGGGCCGGCTCATTGTAAGGCTCCTCCTCGTATTCATCCTTTTTGGTGAAGGCCACCACGTCAGGGGCGCTGATCATTATTTCCAGATATGCGGGGAGAACATTGAGAGGAAGTGAAAAGAAGGCTGGGATAATCAACACAGGGAAGCCAAGACTCTGGAGGAGGAACAAAAGTCCTTGCTCTCTTCTTTGCACCTTCAGGGTTACTTGACTGCCTCTCACACTTCCGCGAACTCAAACTCCCGCAGCCCCTCAGAGGTGTGTCTCCCCAGGGTCCTCCAGACCTCATGAACTCCGCAGGTCCAGAAGACCGCGGAGGCCGGCTGCCCTTCTCCTCCGCCTCCCCTGGCGAGGGCAGCCGGCGCAGAGCACCTGCAGCGAGGTCACCGGGACTTCTCCGAACCCACCGGTGACAGCAACAGCCTCGGCCCTCAACTGGTGCCTAATGTGGGGCTGCAAGCCGCTGCAGAGGCCAACCGAGCGTTGCTGCCCCCACAGCCCCAAGCAAAAACCGTCGCGGCTGCTTGGACGCCACAACCAAAAGCCAGCTACAGCGGCGCCGCCATCTTGGCATCACATGACTCGTGGTATCTGCGCCGTATGACCCGGAAACGTCCGCGTAGACTTCCGAGCGGGAGAGAAAAAGGTTGTGGCCAGAGGGGGATTTGGGCGGGACTGTAGAGCTGCCTCCTCCAAGAACCAATCGGCCTGTGGCGCTGCCTCCTCCAAGAACCAATCGGCGAAACTAACTACTGTTTGGAACGAGAGGAAATATGGGAGCGCCGAAAAGTACTGGGACGAGGGGTCTAGGAGCGCGGGGCAGTGTGGGAATTGCAGTTCTCGGTCCTGTGGACTTGCGCCTGGCGGAAGTGGCCGAAGGAGGCGGGCGGGAGCGGAGCGTGGCGGTGCGGGATTTGGCGCGCAGCTGGCGGGGGGTGAGGGAGGGGCGAAGTGGCTGGAACTCCGAAGCCCGCTGGGTTGATGGGCGAAGACCGGAACGGTGTCCGCGGCACTGGCGGCTCCTAGAGTCTCTAATTACTTAAGGTGGGCTTGGGGTGGCCCTCACCTCAATTTCCTCAGCATGCGCGAGCACCCGGGATGAACTTCCCCGTCGTCCGCTGCGCACTCCGCTGTGTGCGTTGGCCTGGAGGCCGAAACTTGTCTGCGTGCGCCATGGAGGTGGCATTCCGAGGCGTGCGGAAAGTCCTCTGTGTGGCCGAGAAAAACGACGCGGCCAAGGGGATCGCCGACCTGCTGTCCAACGGTCGCATGAGGCGGGTAAGGAGACGCATTTCCTAGCCGCTGTACTTGGTGAGGCCCACGGAGTGGGACATCGTGGTGGGCGCCGGGAATGGGGATGAAGGCAACTTTTCTCACCTGTGGGTCTCCGCTGTGTCCCCGAGACCGTTGCAGTGGGTCATCTGTCTTCTCTTAGGACTGACTGATAGATATTTTTAAATGTAGTGAGGAAGTTTCACTCATTTGCTTGAAAACTTGGGGTCCTTCCGCAGTGGTTGCCAAACTTGCCTGCTGCTTGGAACCACCTTTCGCAGTGGTTATTTTGTGGACTTGGGGTGAGACTGGGGTAATCTGTGTTTTTACATTCTTCCCTCGGGACTCTGAGACCCAATGAAGTTGGGAATCACTGACCAAGTTCCTTTAACTTGGCATTCAAGCCCTGCCTGATCATTCCCAGAGAACCCTATTTTCTGCCATACCCCCTGCGGTTGTGCAGACCTGATTCTACAGTCTTTAAGGGCCTACTGACAGGGCAACACTGTGTACAGTTTGGAGGTTAGAGGCAGATGTCAGTCCTTTTCCTACTGCCAGCATTAGCCCTTGACTACCAATTCAACACAGGAATCCCAAACTTGGGGTGCAGTGAAGAAGGAAACTATTCAGTGCAAAACAGCCATGGGTCTTTGAGTTTCAGCTGGGGAAACATTCTTGGATGGACAGGGAGAGTGCTCAGAAGGGAAACTGATTTATATAGACATAAGTTCTCACCCCTGATCGCTAATTAGTCCTTCTTCATGCAAATGAGGACTCCAAATCCTTGCAGTTTTGTCCAAAGACACTATACTGATTAGTCAGAATGGAGCCCCTCTGGTTGGTGGGGGAAATATAGATTGATTGGGAAAAGCCTCAGTCCTGTTGGCTGAAATAGGATTCCAGGAACTCCTTTGTAAGGGCTGCTCAGATGGCAAAAACAGTGCAGGCAAAAACAGTTCAGAGCAGGCTTCTCTGTGAAGAGCAGTTTGCGTGAGAGGCCCTGTGTAGAAATGGTTGTTGGGCTCTTTAAAAATTTGAGCCCAGTTAGCCAATAGGAGCCCTTAGTGGTTATCTTCTTTCACAGGGTCCACACTATCATACAAATTCTGAGAGACAGGCAAGTAAGGGATAAGATGTATTCTAGACACACTGGGGCACAAAGGAAGGGGAGAGTAAAAAAGGGTTTCACAGCATCATTTCAAATAGCAGAAGAATCAGATACAACCTAAATGTGAAACAGTAAGCTGTTTAAATCAGCTATGAGTTGCAGGCGTAACCCCTCATCTATTAACAGATGCCACCCTCCCCCTCCTCCCCATTAAGAAAGGACAATCAACTCAGAAAGAGCCTCTGTATCCTTTTTTTTTTTTCATCGCAGTGATTGGTCCAGGATGGAGACACGATCCAATCCAGGTCAGAGGCCTTCCCTGACATTTTTCTGTTGGAAAGACTTTGCCTTCCCTTTTGGTGGAGGGTTGTATAATTGACCCCACATTTGCAGGTGGCATGGCCCCCATCGTGTGGAGAAGACTGGAAGGAGAATGAGCAGTGAAGAACTCTGGTGACATCAAGCCTCTGGCTCCCAACCCTGAGGAGCCCAGGGCTGCCTGGTTCTTGTAGTTCAGTCAGCGATCCCAGTGTTTTCCATTAAGTGCCTCTTGTCCTAAGGTAGCTGGAGTTGGCTTTATGCTGCTTGCAACTGCAAGAGTTTAGACTAACAGCTTATGCTGCCATTAACATTGATATTTAGGAAGACCACACAGGAGCATGAAAAAAGTGATTTTGATGAATTTTACGAATAGCATCATACAAAATTTTGTGAAGATGTGTTGCAGCTATTTAAAATAATCACGCATATGCAAAACAGGCAGACAAGAAATATCTTAAAGATGGAATGGATATTTAGGAGAGTAGAGCTACATGTGATTTTTTTCCTTTCATGTAACAGGGTAAAAACTTACCAAACTATGTGCAGTGTACAAAGTAAATGTGGCTTATTTGCTTTCTGCAAATGACCCAGTCCTCCTTGGCTTCCACTGCATTGGCCAGTATTAACTGGATCGTAGTCTCTTTCATCAGAAAAGAGTTTTGGTTTAAAGAGTTGTTTTGTTTTTTTGTTTTAAGGTAACTGGCTAATCTTGTATCATTCCCTCCCTTTTTTGTAAGATGATCCCTCTGTATTTTGGTGACAGGTGTGTGACCTTGTGGTAACGAGACAGTGAGCTTTGGGTTTGCACATCTGTGAGCAGGGTTGATGTCATAGACAGACTGTGTCCCCATGACTCATATGTTGAAACCCTAACCTCCAATGTGATGGCATTTGGAAATGGGGTCTTTGGGAGGTAATTAGGTTAGGTGAGGTCACGAGGGTGGGCTGATCCCACTAATCATGGAATTAATGGCCTTATAAGAAGAGAGGTCTTACTCTTTCTCTGCGTGCACACACCAAGGAAAGGCCACTTGAGCGCGCGGCAAGAAGTTGGCCGTCTCCAAGCCAGAAAGAGGCCTCACAGGGAACTGAGTCATCTGGCACCTTGATCCTAGACTCCCCAGGCTCCAGAATGGTCAGATAATAAGCCTATGGTATTTTGTTATGGCAGCTCCAGCTGACTAAGTCAGTGCTGACGTTTTTAGCAACGTCTCTGGGCACCTGGCTCACTGACTTATTGATGTCTGTGCTTGCCGACACTGACTTTTTCTGATTCAGTCAGGGCTTCAGGGTCTTTCCTTGTGACTTGCTCCCTGCTGCCTGCCACCTTGGTGGCCCTGCAGACCTGTCTGAGTCTGAGCCACATCCCTCATTTGGTAACCGGCATAGGCTGGTCAGCCCATCCTTTGCCATGGCAAAGCTAATTTTTTGCCATATAACAAAACTAAGTTGGGGAAAATAAAACTTTAGAAAAAGAAAAAAGAAAAAAAAAAAAAGGGTTTCAAAAGGGAGTTAACATGAAGGCCTTAAGAGCGATTCAGGAAAGTCAAACAACAAAAGCGGAGCCTGAAATGGTTTTCTGGAGAACTTTTCTGAGAGCGTGGGGTGAAGTTCCCTGCTCCTTTTTCTTTCAAATCCCAGGATCCTTAGACGTGTTTCTAGTGTGTGGCTAGTGGGAGTAGGAGCTAAGGCTGTGTGGGTGCTGAGAGGTTCAGCTCTTTCCAATGCCAAGATTCCTGGTAACCAGCTCCAAGGTTTGTCTACTTAGAGGGCTCTGGGCCTCTTATAAATGGCCAATCTACACCTAACTAACTTACTTCTGTATTCTTCAGGGCTTTGTTTAAATGTTTCTTCTTCAAGGAGCCTTTCCTCTCATTCTCTTCCTCCAACTGGGAATGGGACACTTTATGATGTGCTGTCATGGTACCCTGTTCCATTTGGAAGACAGCTACCCATTACAGTGAAATAATGGACTGTGCAGTTATTTATTTGATGTCTCTCACCACCCCTCTGTGGCCTTTAAGCTCCAAAGGAAAGGGGCTATGTCTATTTTCTGCATTGCTGTATACCTAGTGCCTAACATGGTGCCTGGAATACAGGAGACTTTCAGTCAGTATTTGTTGGATGAATGTTTGAGCTGAGACTTGAAAGTCTTGCCAGGCAGTGGAAACAGTGTGAGTAAAGAAAAACCAGTGGCTTGAAACAGTTTGGGGTGTCCGGAAACTGAGAAGTTAGGAGTGGGAGGAGGAATCAGAGTTAAACAAGAGGAAGTTGAAGGCAGATCATAAGGGTAGTAGAGAGCCATGTAATATTTTACGCACAGTGTTAAAGTACACATAATATTCACCATTTAAACTGTTTTGAAGTAGCATTTAGTATATTCACAAATGTTGTGCAACCATCACCTCTATCGAGTTCCAGACTTTTTATCACACCACAAGGAAACTCCATAGCCAGTAAGCAGTCACTCCCCATTCTCTGCTTCTCCAAGTCCATGGCAACCACTAATCTGCTTTCTGTCCCCAAGAATGTGCTTATTATGGATATTTTGTATAAAAAGAATCATAATGTGGCCTTTTGTGTCAGGCTTCTTTTACTTAGTGTGCTGACCGAGTAATATTCCATTGTATAGATAGAACACATTTTGTTATCCATTCACTAGTTGGTGACATTTGAGTTGATTCCACCTTTGGCTATTGTGAAGAGAGCTGCTGTAAGCATTCATGTACAAGTTTTTGTCTGAATGCCTGTTTTCAGTTCTTTGCAGCAGATTCCTAGGAGTGGAACTATTGGGCCATAACTTCACTCTATGGTTAACTTTTTGAGGAATTGCCAAATTATTTTCCACAGTGGCTGAAACATTTTACATTCTCAACAGCAATGTTCCCAGTTTCTCTACTTCTTCACTAACACTTGCTGTTTTTTCCTTTTTTTTAAAATTATGTTGTGGTTTTGATTTGCATTTCCCAAGTGACTTATGACACTGAGCATGTTTTCATGAGCTTGTTGGTCACCGTGTGCCTTCTTTGGAGAAATGTCTGTTTATGTCTTCCACCCATTTTTGAATTGAGTTGTTTGTCTTATGTTGAGTTGTAAGGGTTCTTTACATGTTCAGGATTCTAGATCCATCTTAGATAAACAATTTACAAATATTTTATCCCATTCATTGGATTGTCTTTTCACTCTCTTAATAGTGTTCTTTGATGCACAAAAGGTTTTAAATTGTATCAACTCCAGTTTACCTGTTTTTTCTTCTTTTGTGGATTATGCTGTTAGTGTCATATCTAAGAAATTATTGCCAAATCTAAGGTCATGAAGACTTGCCCCTACGTTTTCTTCTAAGAGTTTTAGCTCTTATATTTAGGTCATTGGTCCATTTTTAGTTAATTTTTTCCATGTAGTATAAAGTAAGAATCCAACTTTATTCTTTTCACGTGGATATCCAGTTTTTCCCATTTGGTGAAAAGATGAACCTTTTTGCTCTGACTGGTGTAGCTTAGTTGGTCAAGCATTGTCCCACAAAGCAAAAAGTCACCGGTTCAATTCCCAGTCAGGGCACATGCCTGGGTTGCAGCCGGGTTCCCAGTTCGTGCATGTGCAAGAGGCAACTAATTGATGTTTCTCTCCTTCTCTTTTCTCCCTTCCTTTCCCAGCCTAAAAATAAATAAAATCTTAAAAAAAAAAAAAAAAGACAGACTTTTTCCATTGGGTAGTCTAGGAACCCTTGCCAAAAGTCAATTGACCATAGATGTTTGGCTTTCTTTCTGGACTTTCAGTTCTATTCCATCTTTCTGTATATCTGGTCTTATGCCAGTACCACACTGTTTCGATTACTGTAGCTTGGTACTAAGTTTTGAAAATGGGCAATATGAGTCCTCCAACTTAGTTCTCTTTTTTTCAAAAATGATGTTTTGGCTACTTGGGGCCCCTTGCAGTTCTGTAGGAAATGTAGGATCAGCTTTTCCATTTCTTTTGCAAAAAGACTGTTGGGAGTTTTGTAAGGCTTGCACTGAATCTGTAAATCACTTTGGGAAGTATTACCATCTTAATATCTTCAGTCTGTGAACACAGTCTTTCCATTTATTTAGGTCTTTAAATTCTTTCAGCAATATGTTGTAGTTTTCATTGGCTTTGGGATGCTGTTATGAATGGAATTGTTTCCTTAATATCCTCTTCAGATTGTTCGTTGCTCCTGGGATTGTGTGTGTGTGTGTGTGTGTGTGTGTGTGTGTGTGTGTATAGATTATATCCTGCAAATATGCTGGATTTTTTTATCAGTACTAATAGTTTTTTTAGATTCTCTAAGATTTCTGTCTATAAAATCTTGTTGTCTGTGAATAGAGATAATTTTCCTTCTTTTCCAATTGGAATGTTTTTATTTCTTTTTTTTGTATCTAATTACTCTGGCTAAAATCTAGTAATCTTAGATACAGTGGTGAAACAGACATTCTTGTCTTGTTCTTCATCTTGGAGGAAAAGCTTTCACTGTTCTATCATTGAGTATCATGATGTTAGCTGTGGGGTTTCATTGTGAAGAATGTTGAATATTTATTTATTAAAGGATTTTTTTTCATCAGTTGACATGAACAGTGTAGCGTTTTTTGAATCCTCATCTGAAGGTATATATTTATTGATTTGAGAGAGAGAGAGAAACATCGATCAATTGCCTCCTATATACACCCCTACCAGAGATTGAACCCCTATCTTACATATGTGCTCTGACTGGGAGTTGAATCTGCAACCTTTTGGTACATGGGATAATGTTCCAACCAACTGAGCCACCTGGTCAGGGCAGCAACATAGGTTTAAGTGGGGGAGTACTGGAGTCATATTTGTGTCAAAATCACTCTGGCAGCAGAGGATTTGAAGAGTGAACACCTAGAGTCAAGGCAGCAGCTGTTGGGAGTTCCCCATGTGGAAGGTCAGAGGCCTGAACTCTAGAACCCATGGAATAATTCGAGTAGGAGCAGAGGGAATGGAAAGGAAGGGAGTGATAAAAACTGAATTGAAAAGTTCGCATGCCACTATAAAGGACACATGGACATAACCAAGGGGGAGGGTGGGAGCAGGGAAGGGGGGTGGGATTGGCTGGGGTGGGAGGAGAGTGGTGGGGGGAAAATGCAGACTGTAATTGAACAACAATAAAGTAATTAAAAAAAAAAAGTTCACCATGCTTTTATAAATCTTGGTCCCTCTTCTCTAATGATAATTTCCTTCCTTTCTCTTGATGAACTCTTTGTCTTTTAAAAAAGAAAAGGCAACCTAAATGTACCTTCTTTTGTGAAGTCTTTCCTAAGTGTCCTCTCTATCCATTTCCCTCTCTGTTTCCAGATGCATTTTCATCTCTTTTGATGATAGCAATCATCATGAGTGGAGTTATCTAGTTATTTGTCCACCTCTCCCATGGTGTGTCACCTCCCCAAGAACAGTGGCAGCTCCTATTCATTTTTTCATCCCTCAAACAGAGCCAGCTACATGAAAAACACATAGTAAATGTTCATCAAATGTCATAATCTCTACCATTTAAGGGACTTAAATTCTGTGGAGGTGCTAAAACATACAGACACACAGAGATCAGAATCAAATGATGGCCATTGCAGCTTTATAATAACGAGAAATTGAAATAACAAGAACTCATAATGGAAATATAATGGTTAAATAAGTTGTATGTCCTTATGATAGATTATCAGACATTTGTTATGGAAAACACTTTAATATATGTTTTAAATATAAACACACACGTATATTTGAAAGAAATTCATGAAATGTTAACAAGATAAAATTTTTCACTTGTTTTCTTTAACAGTAGTAGTTGAACAGTTGTAATTATTGCACACAGTTCAGAGAGTACATACATATATCAAGAAGTAAACCATCCCCACAGCCACAGTAACCACTACTAATAACTAATAGATCCTTGAGGATGTTCTTATATGTGCACAAATTTTCCATGATTTTATTTTTATATTGAAAAGGAGAAATTTTTTTAAAGATTTTTATGTACTTTTAGAGAAAGGGAAAGAGAAAGAGAGGGAGAGAAACATCAATGTGTGATTGCCTCGTGCATCCTACACCGGCGACCCAGCCCACAACCCAGGCATGTGCCCTAACTAGGAATCAAACCTACGACCCTCTGGTTTGTAGGCCGGCACTCAATCCACTGAGCCACACCAACCAGGGCTCAAAAAATGAAATCTTGAAAAGAATCTTACTACAAATTAAGTGGCAGCAATGTGATCAGTTTCTACAAAGTGCTTAGAGATGATGTGACTTAGACTTTTTTTTAGTAGAATGGATGGCAGAGATGTCACAGAGCTACATTCTTGGTCTATCTACTAGGTTTTCTTTCTCTGGGCTCTAAAACACTATCATTGGGATCGGCCCAAAGCATCTGAGAACCTCATGTAAGGGGTACAATTGCACAAGGGAATTACAGAGAGGTTTGAAATATCAGGAAAATATTTTACATCCTTAAGACTCTCTATTGGTAGAGGAGACTGCCTAGGAGAGTCCTAAACCTGGAATCATCCATATTATTTACTAAATGATTTACCTGGAGAGGATTAGAACAGTGGTGTTCAGACTGTGTTCCCAAGAGACTTGAGAGACCATTGATGTGCACCTTGGAGCAACTTGGGGCTGGACTGGGGAAAGGTTGAGTTAGCAGGACTCAGCCTTGTTATGTGTCAGGATCTTTGTCTGCCCTTTGATTCTAAATAATAGCTTTGCTGGGTGGAGCAATCTTGGTTGTAGGTCCCTGATTTTCACGACTTTGAATGTTTCTTACCAGTCCCTTCTAGCCTGTAAAGTTTCTTTTCAGAAATCAGCTGACAGTGTTATGGGAACTGACCTGGAGGTAACTCTCAGCTTTTCTCTTGCTACTTGTTAAAGATTCCCTCTTTATCTTTAACATTTGACATTTTAATTATGATGTGACTTGGTGTGTTCCTCTTTGGGTCCAACCTGTCTGGGACTCTCTGTGCTTCCTGGACTTGCATGTTTATTTCCTTCACCAAATTAGGGGAGTTTTCTTTCATGATTTTTTTTCAAATAGATTTCCAATTTTTTGCTCTTTTTCTTCTCCTTCTGGTACCCCTATGATGTGAATGTTGGATCACTTGAAGTTATCCCAGTGGATCCTTACACTATGCTTTTTTTTTTTTTTGGATTCTATTTTCTTCTTGTAGTTCTGCATGGTTGTTTTTTTCTTCCTTATGTTCCAAATCATTAATTTGATTCTCAGCTTCATTCACTCTACTGTTGTTTCCCTGTAAATTGTTCTTTATTTCAATTAGTGTATCATTTGTTTATGACTGTATCTTTTTCATGCTGTTGAGGTCCTGAGTTCTTTAAGCATCCTTATAACCGGTGTTTTGAACTCTGCATCTTGAGAGTGAGCTCCATCCCGTAGAGCTCTCCCGGCCTCGGCAGATGAGAATAAATTGTCCCAGACACAATCTGTTCTGGCAGGAAAGAAGGTGGCAATTCCCTCTAGTGGGGAATGCCCCAAGCCCTTCTCTCAAACGAGTTTTATTGAGTTTAGCTTGCATAGGGATGCATATCAAAGAAAGGAGGTATGGTTTACAGGTAACATTTCTGGGATCACGGGGGTCCTTTTGAGTCAGGGTCTGGTAGATAAGGTGATGCCAATCGGCCATAAAACCTGGGAAAACAAACTCATTTGTGCTTGGACCCTAAAGATTTTGTATGCATCACTTGAGGACATTCTTAGCAAGGTAGGTTTCACGGGATTTAATGCATTCCTTCTCAGATCTGAGGGCTGCATCCTCTGGCATTGTTTCAGGCCTGAATCAGCCAGGGGAAGCAAGGCAGCCAAGAGATTAGGAGACTTTTTACAGATAGAATAAGAACTCGGGCTGTGACAAACCCGAGGGTTGAGGGTCTTTTGTCCCTCCTCCATAATCCCCTAAATTCTTCCCTGATGGCCCCTTCGAGACTGTGCCTATCTTAGGTTGTTCCTCCCTTGAGGAATCTTACCTGTCATTGACTATCCAGCCATCCTCCAGGGGCCAAGTAAAGGGGGCAGAGACCACCCCTGCCAGGAGGATAAGCTTTGTCTACTTAGTGGCTTTTGGTCCCAAGGTCCCCTAGCCATTGGGCCTTTTTGTCTGTCAGTGAGGCTACAGTTCCTGAAACCAGGCAGGATAGTTCTCAACGGCATCTGATAGATATCTTATCTCAATTTTGTTTAATTTGTTTTCTGGAGTTTTGATCTGTTCTTTCATGTGGGCCACATTTCTTTGTCTCCTTATTTGGGCAGCCTCCCTGTGTTTGTTTCTGTGTACTAAGTAGAGCTACTGTGATTCCGTGTCTTGGTAGCATGGCCTAATATAGTAGGTGTCCTGTTGGGTCCAGTGGCACAGCCTCCCCTATCACCCCAGCTGGGTACTCGAGGTGTACCCTTCATGTGGGCTGAGTACACCCTCTTCTTGTAGTTGAGCCTTGATTGCTGTTGGCAGGTCAATGGGAATGATTTACCCAGGCCAGTCATCTCCAAGGACTGGCTGTGACCACTGACCACCAGTCTCCACCCTCTGTGGAAGATCAGATGTGCAGGGGCTCTGGAGTTTCCTGGCTGCTTGTGCTGGGTTTGGAGATTCCTGGGCAAAGTCAAGCTGTGAATTTAGGCTGGCTGCTGCTTACTGAGGCCAAGTGTTGCTTGTTTGATGGGATTTAGGAAGTTGTGAAGCATGAGCCAAGACCAGTCATTCATATGGAAAAGTTGTGGTTAACACTTTGGGTGGGCCCATAAGTTGGGTGGGACTGAGTCTCAGGAGCTCCAGGGCTGGGCAAACAGTATTAGCCAGGTTGATGGATTCTCAGATACAGCACCCGCCTACTGGCTCTGTGGCTATGTGGCTCTGTAGAGGAAAGATTTGGAAAAGGGACAATGGCTTCTCCCCACCTTTCTGTCTGGGAGAAAGCTGTCCCCCAGCTTCCGCCTTGATGCCAGACACTTTAGTTCCTCTCTACATGTCACTGGTGCCTTTTAAGCTGCTACTCCACTGCTGCAGCTCAGAGGGAGTGAGTCTGAGTAATAAGTCTTTGTGTGGGTTCTTTAAGGGGAGCTGCTTGGGACTACAGAAGTTTCTTCCTCTGACTCAATCCCCACTGGTTTTTGCAGCCAAAAGTTATGGGAACTTATCTTCCTGGCACTGGAACCCTGGGCTGGGGGGCCTGGTGTGGGGCTGAGACTCCTCACTCCCAAGATATCCCTCCTGAATTTTTATCCACTGCATGTGGATGTGTGACCAACACATTCCACGTCTCCACCTCTCCTACCAGTCTGGATGGATGTGGTTTCTTTAATTCCGTAGTTGTCAGACTTCCATTCAACTTGATTTCTGATGGTTCTGAGTGATTGTTGTTCTATAACTTAGTTGCAACTTTGATGTGGTTGTGTGAGGAGGTGAGCAGTGTTTACCTATGCTGCCATCTTGACCAGAAGTTCTGGAATATTCAAGCTTAATGCAAAATCTGATGCAGATTCATTCCTCTCCTCACTCAGTCATTTTGAATGTGATAACCACACAGTCCACATGCTTACTCAGTGATGTCTACCTCACCCACTGACCAGTACAGTGAAGTCATCATTGTCCACACATGCACATTCCAGTCCACTCTCCTTGGCTGCCAGGTTACATCAGTGTTACACAAACCATTCTTACTATGTTAACAGTGGTTGGACTTTTTCCACACAGCCCTCTTACAGGGTTCAGTAGTATCTGAGGTTTCAGGGATCTACTGGGATTCTTGGAATGTCTTCCCTGAGAATAACGGGGAACTACTGTACTAAAAATGCTTAACTAATATTTGGAGTTATAGAGGGGAGTTTCTTTCTTGGCATCATTAGAGCAATGAACTCTTCGCTATCAAATACTAAAATAAGCTCCCTCTTTAAATTTGCCGTTTATAAAGAACTTCATTCAGTGTTCCACACAGAACAATTGTATTTGTGAGCCTGAGGGAGAATCTTGTCGACCCTGATTTTCCTTGGCCCTTGAACATTTCCCTATTTCCAGTTTGCCTTTCTCTTGTCTTCTGTGCAGAGTTGGTGTGAAACTCACATACAAAAAATACAGTTGAGCCTCGAACAACACACGTTTGAACCATGCAGGTCTACATATGCATTTTTTTTTTCAGTAAATACAATACTGTAAATAAATTTTTCTTATGATTTTCTTAACACTTTCTTTTCCCTAGCTTACTTCACTATAAGAATACAGTATATGATACATATAAAATACAAAATATGTGTCGACTATTTGTTCTCATTAAGCCTTCAGTCAAATTAGGCTATTAGTAGTTAAGTTTTGGGGGGGGAGTCAAAAGTGATATGCAGATTTTTTGATGGTGTAGGGGTTGGCATCATAGCCATCTTTGTGGAAGAAAGTGGGATCTATTTAGAGAAGGTCTTACTCATCGATAAGTGCAGCTAAAGAAGTGCTGTGTAGACTGGATTCCAATCCTGACTGGCTCTCACAGTGTTAGTGGATTTCAGAGCCAGAGGGATCTTGGAGGTAACTTCATTCAAGAATAAATTGAGGTAACCCTGGTAGCCAGGTAGCTAGTTGGTTAGAGCATTCTCCAAATACACCAAGGTTGTGGGTTTGATCTCTGGTCAGGGCACTTACAAGAAACAATGAATGCATACATGAATAAGTGGAACAACAAATCGATGTTTCTTTCTCTCTCTCTTCCTCCCTCCCTCTCTCTAAAATCAATAAATAAAAAAATAATAATAAATTGCTCTGGCTGGTGTGGCTCAGTGGATTGAGCACTGGCCTGCAAACTGAAAGCTCACCGGTTCGATTCCCAGTCAAGGCACAGGCCTGGGTTGTGGGCCAGGTCCCCAGTGGGGGTGTGCGGCAGTCGTTGCCATTTCTCTCTCATATCAGTGTTTCCCTACCTTTCTTTCTCCCTCCCTTCCCCTCTCTCTAAATAAAAACTAAAAGCTTTTTTTTTTAAAAAAATAAATAAATTGAGGTTCAGAAAGGTGAATGATTTGCCCACATTCACCAGTTTATTGTATAGCCAGTGGTAGTAATATATGAAGAGGAAAGAGAAAATCGAGAGTTATGCCCTAATCCTTTCTCGGCCATTAATTTGTCTTGTGACCTTAGACAAGTCCGTTCTCATGTATAAAAAGATGTGTATTAGCTGATCTCAAGGTTACTTTCCAGAATAAAAACTCTCTGGACACTATCAAGTAGAGGCTTAATAAGTGATTTCTTTTAAGAATTTTTATTTATTGATTTTGGGGGGGTGGGAAGGAGAGAGAAATATCAGTTTGTTGTTCCAATTATTTATGTATCCATTGGTTGATTCTTACCTGTACCCTGACTGAGGATCGAACCTGCAACCTTGGCATATCTGGGCGATGCTCTAACCAACTGAGCTTACTGACCAGGACCTATAACTGTTTTGAGGGACCACTTATAAATGGTGTTAGTAATTTAGCATAGTTTTTATCTATAGGAAATACTGTTATATTTTTAATATCCCCATTTAGCAGAGTTTTGCTTGATCTTTATGCTAAGGAATCCTTTTTATGTAGTTCATATATTTTCTTTACTTCCATTTTGTCTTACAGAGGGAAGGACTTTCGAAATTCAACAAGATCTATGAATTTGATTATCATCTGTATGGCCAGGTATACACTACAGCATTTCCATCACACAACTAAAGCGTGCTTTTAGATCATGTACCATTTTGGTGTATATTCATTGGGTTTTTAATTATGACTAAACTGAGCAGCTGTTTAGTACAAGTCCTCCTTAAATTGCTTGTACTTTAGAGTTATTTAACCAAGAAGAGTTAGCCAACCTGGCCATTAAAGAATATATCACTGTCTTTCAAGAATAACTGTTAATATAAACTGAAGATCTCTGGTTATAGGTGATCATTTTAATAAAATCTGGTCCCATCTCAGCTCTTTATAACAAGAAAGAAGCTGATATACAATAGTTTGAGGAAATTTAAAATGCTACAAAAAGCATCATGGTCAGAGAATTAGAATGGTGATTGTCTTTTATTACTATGGCTTTTGGCTTCAAAGAGCTGTATTTATGTTTGTTTCTTCCCAATTGCTTTTTGTTTTGTTTTGTTTTTTATCAACTTAATTTTTTTTTAGAGCAGTTTCAGGTTCTCAGTGAACTTGAGGGGAAGGTACAGAGAATTCCCACATACCTTCTGCTCCCAAACACACGTATCGTCTTCCCCATTATCAGCATCCCTCATCATGGTACATTTGTTGTAATTAATGAGCCAACCTTGACACATTATCACCCGGAGTCCATGGTTTACATTGAGGTTCATTCCATGTTGTACTATCTATGGGTTTGGACAAATATATATGCAAACATATTCATCATTATAATATACAGAGTATTTTTGCTGCCCTTTCATTCCTTCCCCTTTGCCTGCAACCCCTTTTTTTCTTTACTAGAAGTTTCTCCCTTTCATTTAAATGATTTGGCAAAATATAGTTGCTAAAAGACTAACTCAAATTTTGTTATTATTTTAGAATGTTACCATGATAATGACTTCGGTTTCTGGACATTTGCTGGCTCATGATTTCCAGATGCAGTTTCGCAAATGGTCAGTACAGTTCCTGGGGGAGGAACTTTCAGATTATTGCAGTAAGTTGTAAAAGACTACAGGAATTTGAGGCATGTTGGTCTTAGTCTGTAACCTGTAATGCTCTGATGACTCTCTGAGTCAGTTCAGGCTGCTGTAATAAGACGCCGCAGAGTGGTTGGTTGGTAGACTGCAAACTTACTTCTCCCAGTTATGGAGGCTGGGGTAGTAGATCAGAGTGCCAGGTAGTCGGGTGAGGGCTTTCTGGTTGCAGACTGCTGGCCTCTCCCTGCGTCCTTGCCTGGTGAAAGGTCTAGGGTGCTCTGTGGGGCCTCTTTTAAAAGCACACTAGTCCCATTCACGAGCCCCCACCCCCATGACCTGATTGATCACCATCCAAAGGCTCCACCTTCTACACCATCACTTGGTGTTAGGATTTGAGCCTATGAATTGGGGGGTGGGGGGTGAGCAAACTATAGAGACCGTAACAGTGACCTAGAATTAACTGATTTATTGTGAATTTTTACCATGTGTTTAAAATAAACAGCTACTTTTATTTGTGCTCCCCAAAATATCCAGAGTTTTTTATTCAGTCATTGGATTACATTTGTCCTGTTGCAAATAGGCATGAAAGGGTTCTAGAGTTTCTTCTTAGCAGCTCAGAGGTGCAGAATCTTGCTTTCAGTGCTCTAGCATTTTCATGTGGGACTTTTTCTGTTAGGAATCCATGCATGAGTACACTGGAACAAATTTTCGTCATTAAAATGAGGGACCCTCCATTTGTGCTTTTTGTGTTTTCATTTCTTCTCTAGGCAGAGCTGTAATCCCCTTGTCCTCTTTGAAGCAGAAATTGAAAAATATTGCCCAGAGAACTTTGTAGACATCAAGGTAGGATCCTTTGGAAGACCTACAGCACTGGAGTTGAATAACCACAAAATAATTGAACTGGGTGACTTCCATATTTTCAATACATTGGAATTTAGAGATGAGATTTTCCACCAAAGCAGGTACCATGACATAAAAATTATTCCCACTCATTTTATAAATGAGGCCATTTAAACCAAGTGGCCAAGGGACTGAGGTAAAGCCTTTTTATGAATAGGTGTTTAAACTCTATTGTTAAATTACTAATTCTAGCTCTCACCCCACCTCTAGTTAGAATGAAGAGACTACAAAGTAATATAAATGGTCCTTTGACAGTAGATTGTGAGTTTTCAAGCAGTCAGAGCACCTATAGTTAGTTCAATGGTAATTGGGAAACCTTGGAGTGAAACTCAATGAAAGGTTTATTTATTTTTTTAACCAGAACATAACCAGACCCACTGGAGTTGTACATGTGTGTTAGAGCTGAGTTTTAGGCTTCTTCATGTTGGTGTAGTTACGTTCAACCCTCAGTCTTCTAGAAGCTCATGAGTGAGTCTGTGATTCTAAACTGGAGGGTTGCATTAGTTGCTTCACCATCCTTAGAACTGGTAAGAATAGTTTTCTCTGGTTTCTTTTTCTCACCAAGTTGACATGCATTTCAAGAACATCATGAATATTCAGTCAGATCTGTTTAGTGTAGAGGTGCAAAGTAATTGCTCTGTGGGCTGGGCTCTTACTGTGCTAAGCGTTTCCCATCGGAAACTTCAGAAAACTCTGGAACGAGAGACTCGGCAGTGTCAGGCCCTGGTGATCTGGACTGACTGTGACAGAGAAGGTGAAAATATCGGGTTTGAGGTTATCCACGTGTGCAAGACTGGTAAGTGATGCTACTTCTGAGTTTCTGTGCCTTGGGACCACATAAATAGATGATTCTCCTGCATATGTGTGCTGGGCTGTGCCTGAGTTCCTCCCCATATACTCTTCTGAATCCATCTGCCATTCTCACTAGCTTAGGGCAAATCTCTGACCCCTTGGATGCTTGGACTTCCTCGTCTGGAAAGTTGGACCAGTCTAGCACAGTTTCTAGAGCAGTGTGATGACTGAATGAGGCTTATCCCATTATCTCCACTAGATGACCAGCTTCTCGAGAACAGGGACTTACGTTCTATTTTTTTAGTTATGTATTGAATATGTACAAAAGAATATAAGCAGCATAGGTAAAGCATGAAGACTAATTCTAGCATACTTCATTTGGTCCTGGCTGGTGTGGCTCTGTTGGTTGGAGCATTGTCTTATGCACTGAAAGGTCATGGCTTCAATTCCCAGTCAGGGCACATACCCAGGTTACAGGTTCAATCCTATTGGGATGTGAATGAGAGGCAACTGATCAATGTTTCTCTCTCACATTGATATTTCTCTCTTTCTCACTCTCTCTCAAATCAGTAAATGTATCCTTGGGCAAGGATTTAAAAAAATAAAAAATTTCAATTGTTTTAGTTTTGTTTTTTTTTTTTTCTTTTTTTAAATTAAGTTTATTGTTAATAACAATTTTTAGATGTGTAAGATTCTATTTTTTAAATCTACATTAATTTATTTTTAATTTTTTATTTATTGACATTGGAGAGAGAAGCATTGATATGTTGTTGCACCCATTTATGCATTCATTAATTGCCTCTTGTTTGTGCCCAGACCAGGGTCAAACCCACAACACTGGCATATTGGGACTCTGCTCTAACCAACTGAGCCACCCAGCCAGGGCAATCTCCTGTGTTAATTTTATCTCCTAAACGTTAATAAATGTTGAAGTGAACTGAAATGACGCATACAGCGTTAATGATATCAGATAACTTAGAGCAGGGGTGTCAAACTCATTTTCACCAGGGAGCCACATTAGCCTCCCGGTTGCCTTCAAAGGGCTGAATATAATTTTAGGACTGTATAAATATAACTACTCCTTAACTAGGAGCTGCTGCTGGGTAGAAACAAGGTGCCAGGCCAGATAAAACAAAGTAGAGGGCTGGATCCGGCCCTCGGGCCTTGTGTTTGCCACCTGTGACTTAGAGGAAGTGATGTGCAGGCCATTCTCAGGCTTCAAAGACTGGAGGTGTTGCTGTTTTCCCTAGGTGTTCTTGAATTTGAAGCTATAGTAACTCCTGCGATTTAAATACATTACCTTTCAGGGACAGTGTGTATGTCCTATGTTACTTCCATGACAAGACATTAAATTCCCCTATAGGGACCTTTGAATTAACATTTTTCTTTTCCCGAAAGGTCTAAGAGAGCAAGTGAGATTAAAGTCTTGAAAGGCTCACCCAGAGAATTTTAGTTAATAGCTAAATTCAGTGCACTTCTATTTCTGACAGTGCTCAGTTTGGCAGCTATAATGAAGTTTACCTCTTAGAGAGCATACCGTTCATTTAACCTAACTAGTAAAATTAGATACCTTGCAGCTTCTTGACCTGCTTCCCTCTCGTTCAACTGTTGAAGAAAGCAAGCCCTTGATGATGAGAGGCAATGTGACTTGACTGACCACAGTGAGTCTCTCTATTCCGCAGTGAAGCCCACTCTGCAGGTATTGAGAGCCCGTTTCTCTGAGATCACTCCCCGAGCCATCAGGATGGCCTGTGAAAACCTGACTGAGCCCGACCAGAGGGTGAGCGATGCTGTGGACGTGAGGCAGGAGCTGGACCTCAGGATCGGTGAGGAGCCAGACTGATGCCGCGGAGGGCCCACGTGACCCCTGGGCATTGGGTTGTGGAAGTCACAGTGAAGTTTGTGTGTAAATATGTGCGGCTAGCTCTGGCCTTGCAGTTGGTCATTTCCTGTTTTTCCTGTCCTTCCTCACTTTCCAGGAGCTGCCTTCACTAGGTTCCAGACCCTGAGGCTTCAAAGGATCTTTCCTGAGGTGTTGGCAGAGCAGCTGATCAGTTATGGCAGCTGCCAGTTCCCAACACTGGGGTTTGTGGTGGAGAGGTTCAAAGCCATTCAGGCTTTTGTGCCAGAAGTCTTCCACAAAATTAAAGGTAGGGTTGGGGTAGTTATTTATGACATGGAACCTCTTACGTGAAGGGCCGAGGTCCTAGAGAACCTCATCATATCGTCGGTCTGGAGGACAGGCTGTGAAAGGCATGGAGTTATGAGGACCTATGTGTGTACCCGTGGCAGCCAGCCCATGCAGTTGGACCACCACCCAGACTTTCCCAGTATGAGATTATACAGAGAACAGAGCACTCAGGGCATGTGGGGGGATGGGGTGGGGTTGTGGAGAGGCCATGCTCTTGCTCACGCGCAAGCTGTGCGGGGCCAAATCGCAGGCTGTTGCTCTGCAGTTGTTTACAGTCCAGGCTCACGTCTGAGAACAGGGTTTGTTTTTTTTGTTGTTGTTGTTTTTTTAAGATTTTATTTATTTTTAGACAGAGGGGAAGGGAGGGAGAAAGAGAGGGAAAGAAACATCAATGTGTGGTTGCCTCTCGCTCAGCCCCCACTGGGTACCTGGCCCGCAACCCAGGCATGTACCCTGACTGGGAATCGAACTGGTGACCCTCTAGTTCGCAGCCCGCGCTCAACCCACTGAGCTACACCAGCCAGGACCCGAGAACAGTTTTTATTGGGCCGTTTCGTTTGTTTGTGAGGTCGGTCCCACAGTCACTTCCTGATGGCCTCATCATACTCTCACAGGGTGGAAGGGGCAGTTGGAGCTTGGGAAGGGGCCTGTGTTCATCTTTGCCATGCAGATCCTCAGGGCCCATGAATGACCACGGCCACCATGGGCTGGCGGTGGGGTCCTGACAGTGCTCGGGTTCCACTTCAGGTTTCCCAGTGATTCTCTCTGTTTCATATCCCTTTGACTGTCACTGTACTGTTTTTATCTGTCATGTCACATAGCTCTGAGTCACGGCCTTCCTGTTTGTCTTTCCCCGGTAGTAACTCATGACCACAGAGACGGCATGGTCGAATTCAGCTGGAAAAGACACCGTCTCTTTAACCACACAGCGTGCCTCGTCCTCTACCACCTGTGCATGGAGGTAGGAAACAGTTGGAAGCCCCCCACGTCTGGGACAGCTGGTCTGCAGTTTCCTATGCAGGGCCGGTTCTGTCCTCTTTTCCCTCTGAGCTGTAGCTGTCTCAGTCTGCATCTCAGGAGATCACTTTTTGGGTACCAGTAAAGAATAGGACCCCGTGAAAACAGCACTAAAAAATGTGGAAGAAAAGGATCTGTAGAACTTTTGTGTAATGTCAAAATTTTAGGAAATATATAGCTGAAATTTTTCCCTGAAGCAGAGTACTGTCATAGCAAGTAACAAGGATCACCTGGCCCCGTCCTCTCGGCCACGGTTCAGGTCTGATCCCCAGTAACAGCACATACGAGGAGCAACCAGTGCATGCATGGATAGGTGGGACAGTGAATTGGTGTCTGTGTGTGTCTCTCTCTGTCTCTCCCTTCCTCCCCCACTTCCTGTCTGTCTCTCTCAGAATCAATAAATGAAAATAAAAATAAATAATAAGGATCAGCCAGACCAGCCTAGGACACAGACTCCTAGAGCTGGAGGGAGGTTGGACAGCATCTGGTCCAGCTCTCTCTGCCATTGGTCAGATGAGGTCTAAAGAGATGGAAGTCACAAACGAGTGAACAAGTTAATTTTATACAATGACAAATGAGGGAGGGAACAGGAAGGGGACTGTTCTAGGCATGGTCGTCGTGAAGGACATATCAGGGTTGACATTTGAGTGAAGGCCAGAGTGATTGGCAGGAGGCAGCCACAGGAGGACCTGGGGAAGGCGTATATCAGCAAAGAGAGCAGCACATGCAAAGGGCCATGGCAACTTAGGCCACGGGCCGGTCAGCGGCCCAGTTGCATCCTTCAGACTGATGGGCCACTTTGCAATGCTGCTTCCTATCAGCACATGACTGCCTGTATTAATCCAGGGGCTACACACAGTGGTACCTACATAAAACGTGGAGGTCTCTAGGTTGGATGAGTTAGCTGTGCTTTTTGGCTGTAGCACATCAGTGGATTTAGCATTGATTTGCTAAGGGGACTAATGACTGTTGAGTCCCTGCTACATGCTAGATACGCTGTATGTTTACATGTCATTTTCTCTAGTCCTGATAGTGCTTGTGCAGGTGGGGTTACTTTCCCATGTGACAGATGAGGAAGCTAGACAAAGTGAAGGGACTACACAGACCCATCGGAGCTAGGAAGGGGCCAAGCATGGGCTGGCTCCCAACAGGTCTGACTCCAGCTCCCAGACCATGCTGCTTTACCCTTTACCTGAAAGCCACACAGCTGCCCTGCACATCTGTCTGTTCAGTACAAAAGTCCTGCCCTCCTTTGTGCTTTACTAGGATGCAGTGCAAGAAAAGCAGGCGGGATACTTTGAGTGCCTTGTCAAGAGCACCAGTCCCAGTCTATTTGGAAAGAGAAATTTGGATTTTGATACACAAATATTCTCGTTAAAAAATCACTTAAGCTGAGTTCTTTGTCCATTTGAAGTCTCTTAAAAGTGTGAAATTGGTCTTAAGATTAGAATTCTCCAGGTTGTATTATGTAATTTCTCCTATTTCTAACTCTGTATTGTTAAGAATTAAAAAAAAAGTAACACCCTGCATGAGAGATAGGAAACTAAGGAGGTGCATGGGCTGCTGTGTTTCATGGGCTCCAGAGAGAGCTTATGAGATTGCCCCTTGGAGTCTGGGCTTGAGTGGGGAGGGGGTGCTAGTGTCGGCCCTGCTGTGGGCTGCAGGCCAGTGTCAGTGGAAGCTTGCCTGGGATAGCTCCGGGCTCTGGAAGATGGCTGTGACCCAGAGGAATAGGGGCTCTTGCCGAGAAGCTGGGGGAAATGCTCTGCAGGTTAGAATGACATCTGCTTTTTTTGGCTTTCTAGGATCCCACAGCGACCGTGGTGGAGGTCAGTTCTAAGGCAAAGAGCAAGTGGAGGCCTCAAGCTTTGGACACTGTGGTATGTTATGGAGGGATTACGGCAACCCCTGACTTCCGGTTTTTGGGACCAGGGTTCTGCTGCAGACAACGGCCCAGTGACATCACTCCTCCCAGGGCCACACAGGAAAGCACTTGGAGAAAACAGAAACTCCAAACCATGGGTCCATTTGGCCTCAGTGCTTTTTTTAAATAAGGTGTTATTGCAGTGTAACTGCCTTACGTGGGTTTGGAGAAACAAAAAGAGGAAAATACGTCACCCCTCACCACGCCATTCTTGTGTAATCACTGATAAAACCTTGGTGTCTTCTCTTCCTATTTTTTTCATGTGCTTTTTTTTTTATGGAGTTGAAATTGGAATAGTTTATTTTTTCTAGCCAAGCATTTTTCTTTTAATGTTCCTGTATAATCTGTGTAAACATTTAAGTATCTGCTTTATGAGCCTATCCTAGAACAGAACTTCTCAAAATCTTTGACCCTAAGAAGAGCCACCCCCATGGGACCCACGTCTGAGTAAACACATTAAGGAGCCCCTTCCTAGTCAGCACTTTGCAGGAAAATTCAGGAGTGTAATTCCTGCTAACTCTAGAGGTAGAGCATGCAGCGTGTGTAGACTCAGAAACATGCGGGACTAGTGGACAATGCAGTCTCTGTCTTGAATGTGACACTGTGTGTGTGTGTGTGCTTAGGGATGATGGGAGAGTTGAGGATTGGTTTCATAGTAGGCATAAGTGTTTCATTCCTTACAGGTTGAATGTGCTTTGACATGTAGCCAATCATTATTGGAATGTCACCAAGGGCAAAGGACAGTTGATTATCTCCCAGGAGACCTGGAAGATTGGCATTTGCATTCAGGGAAACTTGCTGGGTCTTGGTGTTCCCAAAGGGTGGTTCTCAGGCTGCCTGCGTCAGTGCCAATGACAGGTGCTTGTTAAAAGTGTAAATTCTGGCCTCTTTCCCTGCTCTCCTGTCAGAATCCCGAGTGCTTGGGGCTCAGGGATCTGCTTGCTTCTTAGGTGAGTCTTGTTCTGCACATCAGGGTCTGGGAAGCACTGGAGCAGGATCTGGCTCTGTCTGGCAGGCCCAGAAGTCTTTCCTCAGCAGTGTCCTCCCTCTGTGTGACAGATGGCAGCTGGAGGGACCAGGGCCAGGTGGTCTGAAGATGAGTTGTGTGGTTGTGTCGTGCCCTCTGACTCACACACGATGCCCTAACGTGTCTGTTGGCACTTTCAACAGGAGCTTGAGAAGCTGGCTTCTCGGAAGTTGAGAATAAATGCTAAAGAAACGATGAGGATTGCCGAAAAGCTCTACACTCAAGGGTAAATGTTTCACGTTTGGAAATAGAACTTGATGTGTGAAGTAGTTTAGAAATGGAGCTCATAGGGAGACACAAACTGTCTAGATGCCACCTAAGCTCTGAAATAGAAGAATCTTGACACTGATTTCTCTTTTCTGATAATGGAAAAGCCATTTCAAAATCTTTTCTAAAACAAGGGCCCCTAGAGCAAATTCAAACCCCAGTCTCGATCTCCCAGCAGCTCCCCCTAGGGCCACAACAGGTGGTGAGAATCACCTTTAGGAGCGGTTTGCCCATTGTAAATCGTGCTGCCTCAAGGGTCCTGAGCATCCCAGACCATCCCGCGATAGTGGGATCCTCACAGACCAGTGCGGCAGCCACATGCTCTAGCTGACCATTGAGTCCTTGAAATTTGGGTTGTCCGAATTGGGATGTACTTAAGTGTGAGATGTATACTGGGTTTTGAAGACTTGTGCGAAAGAAAGAATGCAAACCATCTCAATAATGTTTTAGTGGCTAACAGAAAATTTGTGGTTGTGTGTAGGGTCCACGTTATAGTTTGCATTGTTGGGAGGCACTGTTGTTTCTACACTTCAGGAAAGGCAGTAGAGCCCTGACTGATGTGGCACAGTAGGTTGAGCGCCGGCCCGCAAACACCAAAAGATCTGCCGGTCCAACGCCTGCTCAGGGCACATACCTGGGTTACAGTCCAGGTCCCCAGTTGAGGGCATGTGAGGGGCAACCTATTGATGTTTTTCTCCCTCTCTTTCCCTTCTCTCTCTAAAATTTTTTTTTTTTTAATCAAAAAAAAAAGAAGCTGGTAGACGCACACACTGTTGCAGTGTCGGGGCCATGGGGTTCACACGGGTTGCTCTGTCAGACTGTGACTGGAGAGGGCCAGCAACATGCCCCAGACACACAGCTGCTGGCTGAGCTGTAGCCAGTGTGCCCTACACTGTGCCATCCTGTCACGTATCCTTTGGCTGCTTTGCGGATCCTAGCAGGAGAGCCTGCTGCTTATCACCTCATTGCAGGGTGAGGGGACACATCTCAGAACTTTCCTCCACTTAGGTAACCAAGGTTACCTTCTTTTGAGTTGGCTGGATCAGATGGATGATTGCAGGTGTCACCAGGTGTTTTTAATCTAATTCAGTTGTTTACAGACCAATTTCTTATTCTGTTTGTTTGCCTTCGTTTTAGGTACATCAGCTATCCCAGAACTGAAACAAATGTTTTCCCCAAAGACTTAAACCTGACAGCACTGGTGGAGCAGCAGACCCCTGATCCACACTGGGGGTCCTTTGCTCAGAGCATTCTAGAACGGGGCGGCCCCACCCCACGCAATGGGAACAAGTCTGACCAAGCTCACCCTCCCATCCATCCCACCAAGTACACCAGCAGCTTGCAGGTTGGTTCCCCTGGCCCTGGGGCCTACTGGGGCCCCAGGGGAAATGAGGAGTCGGCGATGGGGTTTGAATTCACTCTCTGGGCTCTTGCTGCAGGAACTCAGTGACCTTGAAATGTCTCCAGCACTTCAGAAAAGGGGTGTCAGTGTCACATTCTCCTAGGTCACAGTTCTGCCTGGCTTCCCTGGGAGACCCCCATGGTGGGGGCTGTTCTCCAGCCAGCCCCACCCATGCCCCCACTCTGCCTGACCCCCTCACAGAGCCACCTAGCTCCCTCATCCCCTTGTCAGCAGGAAGAATCCTGCTCATCCTCCTAGGACTGGAGTGGTTCCCACTAACCCCAAACTCACATCACATTCCACTCACAGCAAGACTGGCACACTTAGCACTTTCTCATCATCTTTTAATTCTTTCTGGTTGTATTCTGATTTTAAAGGTAATACATGTACATTTTAGACAATTCAGAAAATACAAATGATTGTAAGAGGAAAAAATTACCTCTAATCTTAGCTCCTACTGAGAACCACCTTTTATTTATACATATATATAATAGTCTTACATTAAAATTATAACTTTAGTTTCATAAACTACTTTTTTTCATTTTATATTTTTCATATTCTGGAATATTTTAAAGTATATTTAAGGGTTGCATAGATGTATGGTAATTTATTTTGCCTGATCTGTTTTTGAAGATTAAGTTCTTCTTTTTGATACATGATACACTAAAATCAACATTTGTATACGTAAATATTAGTGTAGATCTTTCACATTCTTAAAGGGAGAGTTAATGAATATAAGTATGAACATCTTTTGGCTTTTGTTAGATTG
>VMDR010003715.1:0-68545 GCA_007922815.1 Macrotus californicus
TTTGCAATATCATGATCACGCTAATCCAATTCAAAATAATCAGGACTATAAAGATCAGAATATTAAGAAACAGGATAGTCAATACAGCACACGCAGAACCACTAATGCCACGTCCACCAGGCAGAAATGCGCTTCTTTGAAGGCCATTCCCCCATGCGTTGACTTTGTCAGACAGCATAGTTGCCATGGGACGTGGCACTATTTAACCATTCTTTACTTATTTAAAACAACGTAATTCACAACTGAGATGCCTAGTACCACTGTAACAAACACTTACATAAAGTATCTTCAAATTAACTGGAGGCAGATCTGTGTGATCGTGAAACGTTCATTAGAGATCACTACCTGGTATTTATATTTGAACACTCAATTCTGAAAACCCTTGTAAGAAACCTTGTAAGTATTGAAGGCCTGAGGAAATCCTCAGGATGAAAAATACTGCAATGGAACAATCAGAGACTCAGTAAAACATCATTAATACAAACTTGGGACTTAAATTTCACTTTCATCTGAATAAGCTGGGGCTGAAGAGTGAGTGATGGGATCTGGGTGCAGCCCCAGGCAGCCCGACCCAGGAGTGCGTGCTCGTGCCCACAGTAACCGACCCCGGGGCCGCGCCTTCCCTCTGCCGACGTGGCAGCACCCAAGAGATTCAAGCGCATTAGCTGACAGAGAAAAGTCATGCTCAGCACACATTCAACAAGAAAAGTACAAGGCACTTGAAGATTAAAACTTAAAATCTTATGGAACAGCACAAAACAAGATCTACACAAATGGAAAGACACAGCATCGGGACACACACAATACGTTTAGTTCTTCCAAACACAGACATAATGCAGGTCCCATTAGGGACCACACAAGGCTCTTTTAATTGAGAAAATAATTTCTGAATACATATGAAATGTTCACTGTCTGAAAACAGGTAAGACAAGTTTAAAAAAAAGCAAAAGGCTTGTCTTTCTGGACTATCAGAACATACTATAAAGCCACTGTAATCAGACCCACATGGTACCTGAATAGGGATACAAGCAAAGATCCCTTGGTCAGAAAAGACCATCCAGAAACTGACCCCAGGACTTATGAGACTTTCATATCCAACAAAGATGGTTTTTCAGTCAACACACTGCGTATGCATAGAAATCTCTAAGACAGACGCCAGGGACCGCACGTTTTGGGACAAACTGCACGTTATTTAAATCACCATAACTACAGATCGTCTCCGGAATCGTCAAAACAGTCATCCGCATCTTCGATCTCACTAGGAATATCCGATAAACTATCGTTAAATACTTCTGGAAGTGTATCAGTTTCGTTGGTTTCCTTCCTTTTTCTGAGAGGGGGCATTTCTAAAAGCACCAGGAACTTGAAGACGAAGACTATTCGAATGACCAAAATACAATGTAACTGCAATGCTTTTTGGGTTCGTGCAATTATACAGTTTTTCACAGACTGACCTGCACGGTTTCCACCAATGAGATCGCTTCATTCGATGCGGACAAGACAGTGTGTTGACATCTAAGGTCCATAACAGATGGTGTGCGAAATACGCGAAAACTCGTGAGCGGTGTGCAGTGTGTTAAGAAACAGGGACAGTACAACTGGCACAACTTCTAACAAAAAATAGTGCATCGGAGAAACTACTGGGGACAAAATTGACCGAGGGTTAATAATACCTGTATTCTACAACAAGTCGTTGTCAAAAAAAACAGACAGACAACTCAATAGAAAAATGAGGAAACACAGGAAGAGGCAATACAGAAAATAGCGACTCCAAAAAGCAGAGAAACATCGTATGGCGCTCAAACTCGCTAGAGTCAGGGAAATGAAAATTAAATCTGACGGGAGATGGGTGGGGACAGGGAGTCTCAGCACTCCTGGCAGAGCCGTGGAGGCAGTGGGCCCTCACTCAGCATGGCCAGAAGGGTCTGTGGCTTTAGACGTATGACAGACCCGACCGCACCCTGGCCTGCCTGCGGCAGGGAAGAGTGAGGCTCCTATGGCACTTCGTCCAGGTGACAACAGAATGACATTATTTGAGGTCCTGCTGTAGTTGGAATCTTTCCGGAAAGCAAACTGTCAACCTTACTAGAATTAAAAACACACGCCTCCCCTTTGGGAGTTGGGGAGAAACAGGATGGTACAACAGGAGCGCAACCGGGCCTCCTGGTGCCACCAGTGCTCTGTTCCTTGGTCTGGGTGAGGGTTGCAGGTGTTCAGTTTGTGGGATTCTGAGCTATGAACTTGGATATATGTGCTCTGTGTGTGTACAACCTCAACAAAAACGAACAGATTTAAGATGCAGAAATCATCTAACCAAACCACTCACTCCTGGCCGTTTCATAGAAGCATACGTGACAGTAAGTGGGTAAAGCAGGGCTGTTGGACTCACTTCCACCGGGGGCCGCGTCAGCCTCGCGGTGGCCTTCACGGGGCCGACATAATTTTAGGACTGTGTAAATGTAACCGCTCCTTAGCAGTTAAGGAGCTGAACGTACATTCGGCCCTTTGAAGGCCGCTGTGAGGCTGACGCGGCCCCCCGTGGAAACGAGTCTGACAGCCCTGGCTGAAACCAAACATTTGCGGCAGCATCACTTTATGGCAAAGGGTCAGAAACACAGCGCACGCCAGTCAAGACGGAAGTCAATGAACAATCTCATGTGCCATGCACGCCGTGAAGCGCGTGGCTGCTGCATGACTTAGAGCTGCGCCGGCGAGAACACGATCCCATCTCGAAACCTCCCCACTCGTGCCCGCGAGCATGTCGTGCACGCACAGCGGCACGGTTCCTGCCCTGGGCAGCCCTCTAGCAGACGGAGGGGTGTGCTCAGGACAGTCACTGGTCGGCACTCGGGGATCCACGTCTGCAGGCGAGTGGAGGACAGGGCCACAGTGCGGTCACTACAGAGGTCTGTTCTGACCTGACGTGGCCCTGCAGAGCTGTCCCGTTGGGTCTAGGGAGCTGGGCCTTTGTGCCCAGCACCCACGGGTCACTGGATTGGCTGCTCCTAGGAGAGCAGTGTGCTCTTTGCAGGAGCAGGAGAACCAGGAGGCTGCGCTGTGAGCAGCTTGCCAGCAAGGCTCCCAGCTCCTGGGGAATAAATGGTTTCCACCCTAACGGGCGGGTGAACTGGGGGACTGGACACCGGGCTCTCACTACAGTCCTGCACTGCAGCCCACTACCTGCTGCTCACAGCCACCTGCTTCCAGTGCGTTCTGGAGCAGCCACTTCAGGACTCTGGGGGCCCTCTGCCTGGAGAAAACTTTAAAAAAGTAATGGCACTGCAGCTGGTCTCACAGTTGCAAATGACATTTGTCTCCCTTCTCTACAACCCACCTGAGGTCTCCTCACCCTGGCTGAGCACCTGTTGGTCCAGGTAGCTCACTGAGGGAGTGACCAAACCCTCATCCCTGAGAGATGTAAGCCCCTGGCCACTATGCCCTTCTCAGGCATGGCTGATGTGTGGGCTGTGAAATTTGGGCAGAGCACCAAGAGGTGACCAATTACGTCACCTCGGTGCCAAGTATATGCTTTCCTGCCCCCATTAGGCAACAGCAGCCCTAACTTACAATGACCAGGAGGCTCACTGGAGCAAGATGGAGATGACATACCTTGCCTGCCAGTCTCCTCGCACAAGGGACTTGAACTGACCGGGCAGCTGGAGCTCTGAACTGAATGGTGCTCTTCCTGGGCCCCTGCCGGGCTGCCCCTCTGGGCGTCAGGACCACCTGCAGAGCCCAGAGTGCTGGTAGGCATGGCCACTCCCACTTCCCAGACCCTGTAATTACACACACAGAGGACACCACCCTGGCGTGGTCACCAATGTGCAGTGCACACTGCACCCCTGGAGGGTCCCAGTCCATTGCTGCGGGGCATCTTCCCCAGGCTGGCACTGAGCTGCCTCTGCTGAAGGCCACTCCACCGCTCCCTCAGGCTGGTATTCATGGGTGTGTGGCTGAGGGAGCACGTGGGTCCCACAATCCCACGCCCACTAAAGTTCCTCCGCGATGTTACGTGGGATTCTGTGTCATTGGAGCAAATGTTCTATGAGCCCTGGGTCAATGGCTCATGGAGGCCCTGCAAACCACGCCTGGAACACGTGTCCATGCAAGTCAAGATCCATCTCTGCACCCCTGGGGACACAAAGGGCTCAGTGCTGTCAACCTGCCAGCAAGTGCCTGACTGCTCTCCTCACAGGGTGGCACCACTGGGGACTCCGCGTTTGGTCTGTGTTGGAAGGAAGGTTGGACTTTCAGCGACGCAGGAGCCAGTCAGCCCTGGTGGGTGGGAGCACCTTCCTGCTGGGCCCACGCAGCCTCCACCCCCGCCCACAGCTACTACTTCAAAGAGCCCAAGGAGCCAGAACCCGGACAGCAGGTGATAGAGGCTGCTTGACACTAACAGGCCAAGCCTAAGTTTGCGCCTTCCTTCGGCACTCTACCTGAGTTGCTGCCTGAGTCTGCTAATACCATAATCTTTAGACTCCTCTTTACTTATGGTAGCTAATCCGATTACTAGTTAAAAATGCTTTAAACGTTCCCTGTTCAAATTACTAGACAACTTCTGTTCTCTGACTGACCCACACACTCACACAGCCCCTTAGCAGGCCCAGGTCCTCCCCGCCAGCTTATGTCGACTTCACGGCCAGGAGGGAGGAGGTGGCAGCTTCTGGGGAGCACGCACACTTTCCAAGACAGAAGCCTCTTGTGAGTGGGGTGGGGCACCAGCCTTTAACAGAGGAGCAGCCACTGTTGCAGGTGCCAGAGGCATCTGGGATTCAAGGTCTGAATGCACCAATGCACATCCCAGGGTCTGGTCCCTCTTCCTGACCAAGGCCTGGGCCTTGAGGTAGCACACCTGCCAGGGCTAGTAAGAATCCAACCCTCTGCAGTTCGACCAAGTCTTAAGACTCTAAGTGCTGGCCTGTGGCTGCAGGCGGTCTCTTTTTAGGCTATCAGGGAAGCCCTGGGGTTCTCACGTTTAGCCTTTAATGGCTAAGTGATCACTCTCAGCCTTTGTCTTTTCCCAAAGGATCAATTATTCCTAGCAGACACCACCAATTCCATTTGTAACGGAGTCCCTGGGATCTATTGTCCACGGCCTGTAAGACCCGTGACACCCAACGCCAGAGCCTTACGGAAAGGAAAGGGACTATTTATTCAAAAGTCATACAGGACTAGAACAATGGCAGGATTCTGCCATTAAATCCCATGCCCATTAGAAACAGAAAACATGCACACAGTCCTGCACCCCTAGCCAAGCCAGGCCAGTCCGAAGTACCATCTCAGGGAAAGAAATGGAGTCTGCAGCCTGGCTGAGCAGATTCCCATCTGTATTCCGGCTTCTTCCAGTCGTCCTTGCTGGGCTAGGCTCCTGCTCTTACTCCCAAACCACACCCTCCGGGTAGGTCTGAGGGTCCTGCTGTGTCCTTTCAAACTGCGTGGTCAAGACAGCAGAGCTGCTACGTGGTCGAGAGGCTTCTCCTTCCCAAGCTACGCGGTCAAGAGTGAGAGCGCCTCTCGTGGCTCTCTTGCTCCCTTCCCACTTGGTCCAGAGCTCCTGCAGAGCTGGGAGCAGACCGGCTGCCCTGCCCGGGTCTCAACCCTTCCGCAGATCCTCCTTCATAACCCGTTTCCGACTCTGCCCACCCTGGGTTACCTCTGCCAGTAGTCTCGTCTCCTCTGCCTTTCCTGGCTGCTATTGTTAGCCCGGGCAAGGGTGGCCCCCGAGACGCAGAAGTCACCTTCAAGCCGCTCTTGCAGGTGTAGCAAGCCCCTCCATCTACAGGAGTTAGGAGTCATGCCCATCTCATCTCCCTGGCTTCCAGAGGGCACGTTACTAAAACACTGGCCAAGTACTCTAGATATACAAAGTAACTCCCAAAGGCCCCCTCCACTTCCCCTTCTCCCAGCCAGGTTGTGGAAGCTTTGGGATGTTTTCTTCTATATTGGGTGGGGGGACTTTTCTCGTTTGGGGAGACCCCTGGCCCAAACACCCCAAGTTCTGGACCTCGTTCTACCCCTGGTACACATTGTCTTCTATGCAGTACTGTCCCAGCAGCCCAGGCAACAGCTTCCACTGGTACAGACCAACCACCTCTAGTGACAATTTTAACTGCACTGCTGCCGCTCGTGTTCCAGGCACAACTGTGACGAAGCCGCCAGTGCCAGCCTACCTGCGGGAGACCAAACTGCACACCACCACAGCTGCGCTCTCTGGCTGCTTCCTGCACCAACCGGAGCAGGTCAGGCTCCCTGGGAACCAGACCCAGCTGTGCCAGCAGGAAGTTTACCTCGGCCTGGGGGGAGCGGTTGGGGGGCAGAGCAAGTTAAAGCACCCAGAACACCTCACAGTAGGTTCTCTAAACCGAGCTGCGAAGAGTGAGGCGCACTAACTCCAATAGTGCATGGTGATGAAGAAAGAAGTGTTTAAGCAGAACCTGGTAAAACACCGATTTCACTCCACTGTGCGTGGAGGATGGAAAAAGGGTGAGTAGAAAGCTGGAAAATGCCACAGGTTTGGAAGTCACAGTCACATCTGAGTGCGGCACAAAGAGGGAAAGTGGGGCAACACGAGAGTGTAAAGGGCAGGCAGGGCCAGGTCGGAGGGAGAGGGGCTGTTCCCACAGATGAACCTTGCAGCAAGCCAGGTCAAGAGCCCGGCTCAACCCAGCAAAGGCAGGACCAAAGTGGCAACACATTCCAAGCAAACAGCCCTCAGGAAACGAGGCAAACCCGAGAGAGAAGGCAGCCCCGAGTCAGGGCAGTGCGACTGAAATCCAACACCTGGCAGGGTCTGCTGTGATCGGACATAAGGGTTTTATATTTATTGGGTAGAAATAAAAATAATGTTTATCCATATACTCTTGATTAGAATATAATCAAAACATCTATTTTGTCATTTTATTATCTGTCCTTAAAATTGCAGAGATTTCCATGCAGTAGGAATAAACAAACATTTCACATGAATCAATCAGATTTTAATAAGGATCTACCTTCAGGGCTCTCAAACTCTTAATTTGCAGTGTCTGTAAAAATATTTTTTTACTTTGCCCTGGCAGTTGCACTGGACTGCAAAACAAAGGGTCGCCGGTTCGATTCCCAGTCGGGGCACATGCCTGGGTTGCTGGCCAGGTCCCAATAGGGGGCACATGAGAGGCAGCCACACATTAATGTTTCTCTCCCTCTTTCTCCTACCTTCCCCTCTCTCTAAAAGTAAATAAAATACAACCTTTAAAAAATGTTAAAAAATATTATTTTACTGGAAAATACCATGTTCCTTCACCTCAAGGCTCTATCAAGTTAAAATAAAGAATCTGGATAAATGAATAGTAGCAAATGCATTTGATCTCCATAGGTACTTAGACAAAACACAGACATATTCTAACATGTGCTTTGATCACATGAATAATCCTATCAGAGCACCAGGTCAGCTGACAATGTTGAAATCACCCTGAAAACTACTCTCAGTGGCATTACTAAACAATGAAATGACAATGAAAACCCAAGTCAGATGAACCCCACTCTGGATCTAGTTCTACGGTGTCTGAGTTGGGGTGAGGAGCTCAACTACTAGTCACAGAAGACCCACGACACAGTAGGACACAACGGCTAAGGGAACAAGTTCGTTTCTCTCAGGTTGGGGGGCATGGCCGCAGCTGGTTTCAGCTGCAGCTGTTTCATGAAGTCACTCTGGAACCGGGGTTCCTCCCAGCACGTTGTCCCACAACTGTCTAGGACACTGTCATCATTTGCAGGGTTGGAAAGGGGCACTTCAGGTTCCACCTGGAGGGCAGGCAAGAGGTGGCCAGCTAGGAAGCAAGCCAGATGTGTCCAGGCCTACCCTGGAAATGACACGCACACTTCGCTGACAGGGACCTGCCACCGGCCACACCTGACTGTAAGAAGGCTGAGCCTTGTAGTCTGTGTGCTCACAAAAGTGCAGGACACTCTGGTGGGGCGGCAAACCTGGCCACAAAGGCCTAAGGAGCAGTACAAAATGCCCGAGATCGGGTAGAGAAGCGGTCGCCATGAAGTCAGGACAACGGCTGCTGCAGAGAAGGGAGGGTCATCAGTGCGGAGGCAACCCTGAGGCACTGGCGATGTGAGCCATGTGACATGTACGCCCTCTTTATAAAATCCATTCAGCTGTGTTTTGTTTCTGCATCTTTTATTTTTTCCACAGCAAAGAGTTTTAAATAAAAGATGAGTCTTGCAAGAAGCTTATACAGTCCAATCCTTACTTGGATATGTATCTCCATATACTTCATTTGGTCTAGTATATCAAAAAAGTAGAGCCCGTAATGACCTATTAATAATGTCTGGTTTTACTTTAATGATTGTAAAAGCAAATATTTGTAGTTTATTTCCAATGATTTCTGAGTTCAAGTTTGGTATTTATTTGGCATGAAGTGGGCAGTGTCTGACAGGAGCCCAGGAATCATTAGGTCTTAGGTCCAGCACCATCACCAGGAACCCACTAGCAATCCAACTGTAGTTCAAATGCCTACGAAGTAACAAAACTGGCGGGACCCAGCGGCAGACAGACTCTAGGGTGGCCCCACGACCCTGCCCCCGAGGGCGCACACCCTTGTGCACTTCCTGAGTGTGGGCGGGACTTGTTGACTCCCTTCTGTACAACAGGAAGGAGCAGAGGTGAGAGGGTGTTTGTGACGATGCTACGGAAGACTCTGAGGGCAGTCTTGGAGGGACATACTCCTGCGGGCTTGGACGAGAAGCTGTCTGTGGCCAGAACTGCGAAGGAAGGAGCTGAACTCTGCCCAGAACCACGTGAGCCTCAGATGACCCTCCAGCTCTGGCCGACCCCTGCTCTGCGGCCCAGATTCCTGAACCACAGAAACAGAGACAGCTGTTGTTTTAAGTCACTGAGTTTGCAGTAATGTTGTTATGTAACAACACATAACACAGAATCCTTGTGAAAATCCACTATTTTTCCTGACAAAAATAAAACCTCATCTTCTTCCACTGCCTTCAACAAATGCAGGGTCTCCACAGGTGTTGTAAGAGCACGAGAGGCCCTGACATAGGCTGACTGCCGGGTTTTTCTCAACAGACACATGAGCTACCAAAGGCCTTTCGTTATCATGAGTCTTTAAGGGAAGGAATTTCCACCTGTCAAGTGAATACTACTTTTATTTTAGAAAGCGAGTACACAGAACAAAGGAGAAAGCTCTTTCATGTTTCAGTTTTTATTTTTCTTTACTATCCCCCCAGCACCATTTCCCTAATACATGAAGTGTGCAGTCCACACCCCAAACTCTCGCCCGTTCATTCACTAGTGACTTCTACAAGACACAGGAACAACAGGCGCCTGGACACTAACAGACGGAGTGCTGAGCGCACCACACCTTCATCAAGACGCGGCACCAGGAACAGCGTCTCCACTGTCAACACCCTCAATCGTCCCATCTCAATGTAATTAACTGTGTCTCTCTCACTCACAGCTCACTCCAGAGAAAAAACACACTATCGGCCCAGACTTACAAATTTGAAGTTAAGTGCTACTTTGCTAGTCTTTTTAGAAAAGGGGTTCCAAACACTTCAGTCACACTTGTGAGCAGGTCACGTCATGAGCACATGCACACCTGATGCACCGACATCTGCCCTGTGAGAGTTGACACGTTTCTCTGCAGTGTAACATACACGCTGTCAAAAACGCTTCCCCAGCCCACCACACGCAATGAGTAGACAGTCGTCGTATCTGTGGGCAATCACCTCCAGGACCCCTGGGACTACCAAATCCGCAGATGCCCAAGCTCCTCACATGAAATGGCACAGTACTGACATACAAGCCACACTGGCATGAAGACTCAGCAGGGCACGCCTGCACATCACTTCATTTGTGTGGACGCAGCACAGTGCTGGGTGCATGGCAAATTCACGTTTTGCTTCTTTCCAGAACTTTCTGGGATCTTTCCGTTTGGGTCTGCAGTTGGTGCAACCTGCAGGTGTGAAACCATGGGTGTGGAGGGCCGACTGCACCCTGCTCAGGTTCAACGAGAGCTAGGGCTGAAGCAACAAGCACGGTCAAGGAGGCCCTCTCTCGAGGTCACTTTAAACAGCTGTTTGGATTCTAAAGCAATGCCTGACACAAGTGCCTGGATCAAGGAAGAGAGTGTTACACTTGAAAAGCAACTGAGGGCCATGAGAAAGTGTAAGGTTAGTGAACAGACACTCAGTCATCACTAACGAGAGTAAAGTGAGGGGAAGCCGGACTGTCTGTAGGCAGGAGCTTCCCCACGCAACCTAAGTTCTAGAGAATAATTTTGCTACATTTCATTTTCAAACCTTAGTCTTAAGAATTCTTAACATCAAAGTAACAAAAGGAAGGTTCATAAAAATTACTCACTCTTCGCATTTTCTCTCCAATTCACAGACTCCACTAAGGTGCCTGAATGCAGAGCAGACATAATCTTCTGAGCAACACTGGAGAGTGGCATCGTACAGAGATCAAAGCCTACAAATGCCTCATTATTTTCCATTTTCACAAAATCCTAAATATAAGATAAACAATACCTATTTATTAATATTGAGACTTCAAGATAAGACATAATTAAGTAATTTGAAATTTTTTATGTACCGAGACTTTCATGAAAATCACTGTATTAACCACCATGAGAAATAAACGTTCCCTGCAACACACTGCATAGTCAGAAGCAATGGTCAGAGGCTCATTTGGGGGATTATGATAATTAAGTAACAAAGTCAAAAACACTTTTTAGTGACCCAATTTTAAAGCAAGTGATTTACTCAAATACTACCTGAGGTCTCCAGCAGCCGTCACAATCTTCAAGTATACAAATTTAATAACAAAATTATTTGTAACTGACTTGCATGAGAGACACACCCTGACACCCTTTCACTGACACTGCTCAGCGGTTCTGGCCCCGGGGCTGAGCAGGTGAAGGGAAGGTCGGGAACAAACAGAACCCACCACCCAGTAGTTGGTCAGACGTATTTGACACTAAACAGAATTTGCTACTTCTTAGGCAAGAAACTAGGTGACATCTTTTCCACATTACTTAAGAAAATTTTTAATTTCTTTATTGCAAGGTAGAATAGGGGAAAAAAGGAAAGTTACCTGAGGAGCTAATAGCAGAACTTTGACAAAATTGTTTTAAAGATTTTTTTTTTTGAGAGAAAATCATTAGTTAGTTGACTCTTGCACGCCCCCAACTGGGAACCTGGCTCGCGACTCAGGCCTGTGCCCTGACTGGGAATCGAAACAGCGACCTTTTGCTTCACAGGCCAAGGCTCAACCCACTGAAGTATACAAGCTTGGCTAGACAAATTTTTGCTACAAAATTTTAAGACTTCGTAAATTTTTAAATAATGTACAAACACTAATTGGCAAAACATTTTTGTCAATGGATTAAAAAAATTATCAGAGCTCATCTGTCACCTACACATACCCGTTTAGACATAGTTGAAAAATTCCATAAAGATCACCTATAATACAGCTTTAAGATGTGAAGAGCAGGTAATATATTCTTGGAGCAAGAATATTCTTGCTGTATCTTTTCTCCATATATACCTGTATCTTTCCTATATAAAGCTTACATTGTATAACACAGGCCAGTATAGATCAGGCAATAAAGCAGCATTTGATGTAATAACTGATAAATAAGCTACTTCAAGTTATTTTATACCAACTCTTAAAATGACTTCTATGCCCTGGCTGCTGTGGCTCAGTGGATTGAGTACCAACCTGCAAACCAAAGGGTCGCCGGTTCGATTCCCAGGCAGGGCACACACCTGGGTTGCAGGCCAGGTCCTCAATAGGGGGCGCGTGAGAGGCAACCACACATTGACGTTCCTCTCCCTTTCTCCCTGCCTTCCTCTCTCTCTAGAAATAAAATCTTCTTAAAAAATAAAAGAATGCTTGCTACATTTAAAAAAATGATTTCCCCTTGTCCGAATACTACACTAATATCCCAGCTACTACAGTCCAACATTTAAGTTTTTTCACATCAAAGAAACGGATTGAAATAGCATTATGCATCCCTTGAGCAGTCACCTGAATAGAATTTTGAAAGTTCATTTGAAAGTTGTTCATGTGCAAGTCACACTGAAATCAAACAACTGCTGAAATGTCTTACAGAAATCCTAAGACCTCAGACCCAGCCTGTAAAATGAACAACGGCACAGAGACTTGACATTGTTGTGGTCTAGGTAAGAACGTTATGCGTCTCAAGTCTACAAAAGAAAATTATGAGAACACAGTTAGAGTAGTAGAATTTTATTTTATAGTCAAATACAGACTTGGCTATTCCACATAATAAAGTCTACAGTTTTAACAATGCTGAGTCAAAGGACTACAAAATTTTAAAATATTTAACAGCAAAATTTTCTATTGAAAAAAGAAATTATTAGAGGTGCAAGTCTATTTAAAAATATTTGCATTCCATAATACAGTAGAACCGCCCCCCAATCCACAGGCAATTCCTTCCAAGGCCCCGAGTGGAAGCCCCAAACCAGACAGAGGCCCACACACACACTTCCACCTGCAGAACTTCATGGCTTCTCTTCGGCATTTCCGAGTTGCCAGCATCACCGCTCCTGCACTTTGGGGCCACTATTAAGTAAAGCCAGGGTGACTTGTACACAAGCACCGAGACACTGCGACAGCGGATCAGATGACCAAGACAGCTACTGAGTGACTGACAGGCAGGCAGCACACGGCGTGAAGACGTTGGGTAAAAGGCTGACTCGCGTCCCAGACTGGATGGAGCAGGGCGGCCTTAGCTCTCATCACACTACCCAGAATAGGGCGCATGACTTAAAACCTGTACGTTGTTTACTTTTGGAATTTTCCATTTAATCTTTTCAGACCATGGTTGACTGCAGGTCAACGCAATAGCAAAAGGCAAACCTGGAGGTAAGGGGGCGGCCACTGTACTACGTTTTCCCTATACATAAACAGTTACCAGGACTAAGTGCCACCAAGCAAATGTTCAAGTCATGTAAGGCACCGGTACTCTGAACATTAATGTTCTGTAAAGAAGAAAACAAACTAATATAAATCTTGAACTTGTTAAATATTTCACTGACCTCAGGTTTAAAATTTTAGTAGTGTTTATTGGCTATATTTTCCTCCTAGTATGTAAAACATTAAAATATAACATGTACTAAAGATTCAGTTTTTAGTAATTTTTAATCTTTGAGACCAACAGCCTTAATCTTTGATTGTTTTTCTAAATTCTCAACGATGTTTTTCAGATAATCTTCATCTTTTAAAAAATATACATATAATTCTCTTTCCATTTGATGCAGTTTATTAGATGCCAAAATTTTTCTTTTTGTCTTCACATCAGCAAGAGTATCAGTGAGAAGATGATTTAGCTTATTCAGATGAGACTCAACTTGATGAAATTGCTCTGTTAACTCCTAAAAGGAAAATAAAAGTTGCTTTTAATGCAAGACCTCTATTTATAACACCAATTATAAATCTTAAATGTAGTTTACATGAAGAGTATAAATGATATTCCCACATTCACAGAACTTTATAAAACAACTATCTATTGGATCAAGACAGAAAGCAGTAACACGAGTTTTAAAAATCTAATCACAGCTACCACTTCTCACCCATTTGGACGGCCACTGCACCCTTTCTTAAAAGGGAAAATAAGAGTGTGTGCCAAGGACAGGGAGAAATCGGAACCCTGTGCACTGCTGGTGGGATTGTAAAAAGGTGCGGCTGCTGTGCAAAAGTGTGACAATTTCTCAAAAGAGTTAAACATAGAATTACGATATGATCCAGCAATTCCACTCCTAGGTATTTCCCCAAAAGAAATGGAAACAGACTTCCAGCCAAGATGGAGACACAGGTAGATACTGTGCCTCCTCGCACAACCAAAAGAAGGACAACAACAAATTTAAAAACAAAAAACCACTAGAACTGACAGAAAATCGAACTGTATGGAAGTCCAACAACCAAGGAGTTAAAGAAGAAACACTCATCCAGACCAGTAGGAGTGGCGGAGCCGGGGAGCTGGGCAGAGAGGACTCGTGGCAGGATGGCGGCTCAAGGATCGGGGTGAGCAAGGTGTGGCCAGTGGACCAGGCAAGGTGGCTGCAGGCAGATCAGGCCGTCCCACACCCACGTGCGGACAAACCGGGAGGAACAACAGGAGCGAGACAGACTCCGCAACCCAGAGTTCCAGCGTGGGGAAATAAAGCCTCAAAGCCTCTGACTGAAAACTCCTGTGGGGGTTGAGGCAGCGGCAGCGGGAGAAACTCCCAGACTCACAGGAGAGTTCATTGGAGAGACCCACAGGGTCCAGAACATGCACAAGCCCACACACCCGGGAATCAGCACCAGAAGGGCCCAATTTGACTGTGGATAGCGCGGAAAGTCACTGAAAACCGGCAGAGAGTGGAACAAGCGGCATTGTTCCTTCTCGGACCCTCCCGCATGTAGTGTCACAATGCAGCGACGTGGCTGCCCTGCCCTGGTGAACACCTAAGGCTCCGCCCCTTACTACGTAACAGGTGCGCTGAGACCAAAAGAAATGGCTCGAATGAAAGAACAGATCAAAGCTCCAGAAAAAATACAACTAAGCAACAAAGAGATAGCCAACCTATCAGAGGCACAGTTCAAAACACTGGTAATAAGGATGCTCACAGAATTGGTTGAAATGGTTGCAAATTAGATGAACAAATGAAGGATGTGCTAAGTGAAATAAAGGAAAATGTACAGGGAGCCAACAGTGATGGAAAGGAAACTGGGACTCAAATCAATGGTGTGGACCAGAAGAAAGAAACATCCAAGCACAACACAATGAAGAAACAAGAATTCAAAAAAACGAGGAGAGGCTTAGGAACAACCTCCAGGATGTCTTTAAACGTTCCAATATCCGAATCATAGGGGTGCCAGAAGGAAAAGAGGAAGAGCAACAAATTGAAAACTTATTTGAAGATATAATGGAAAACTCCCTCAATCTTATAAAAGAAATAGACTTCCAGGGAGTCCAGGAAGCTCAGAGAATCCCAAAGAAGTTGGACCCAAGGAAGAACACACCAAGGCACATCAAAATTACATTACCCAAGATGAAAGATAAAGAGAGAATCTTAAAAGCAGCAAGAGAAAAGGAGACAGTAGCCTACAAAGGAGTGCCCATCAGACTGTCAGCTGATTTCTCAAAAGAAACCTTACAGGCGAGAAGGGGCTGGCAAGAAGTATTCCAAGTCATGAAAGGCAAGGACCTACATCCAAGCTAACTCTATCCAGCAAAGCTATCATTTGGAATGGAAGGACAGATAAAGTGCTTCCCAGATAAGGTCAAGTTCAAGGAGTTCATCATCACCAAGCCCTTCTTGTATGAAATGTTAAAGGGACTTATCTAAGAAAAAGAAGATAAAAAATATGAACAGTAAAATGACAACAAACTCAGTTATTAACAACTGAACCTAAAATAAAAACAAAAACTAAGCAAACAACTAGAACAGGAACAGAATCACAGAAATGGAGATCACACAGAGGGTTATCATCACGGGGGTGGGTGGGCAGAGAGGGGAAAAAGGTACAAGGAATAAGAAGCATAAACGGTAGGTAGAAGACAGACAGGGGGAGGTTAAGAATAGTATAGGAACGTAGAAGCCAAAGAACTCATATATATGACCCATGGACATGACCTAAAGAGGGGGAGTGTGGGTGGGAAGGGGTGTACAGGGCGGAGGGGAATAAAGGGGGGAAAATGGGACAACTGTAATAGCATAATCAATAAAATTTTTTAAAAATTAAAAATAAAAAAATAAAAAAAAAGAAATAGAAACAGGGACTCGGACACTTGGACACCATGCCCACAGCAGTACTGTTCCCAATAGGGATGGAACTTAAGGACATTATGCTGAGAGGAGCCCAACACAAAAGCGTAAACATTCTGTAATCCACTTAACGATGTGTCTAGAGGAAACAGATCGAGACAGAGAAGTGGAGTGCCTGTTCCCGGGGCTGGGAGGGAGGAGTGGGGACGGCAGGAGGTGGAAGAGTCACGGCTGCACAACACTGTGCACGCACTTAACACCACTGACTGTGCACTGAGAGATGGTTAAAGCTGTAATTTTTACATTCTGTATATTTTACCATAAATAAAAAAATGAAATTTTTTTGCTTACCAGAATTTTAAAGATTAAAAGAAACTACTCAGAAGCCTTCCTGTTTCAAGGAAAGGTAGGCTAGTTATTCAGATCAATCCTCCAGTAGGAAAAAAATGTGAAAGGCAAAGAATTTTAAAAATGAAACAAAAGCTTTCTGCCCTGGCTGGTGTGGCTCAGTGGACTGAGCACTGGCCTGCAAACCACAGGGTCACCGGTTTGATTCCCAGTCAGGGAACAGGCCTGAATCTCTGGCCAGGGCAGTTTCCCGGGGGGCAGGGGGGGCAAGTGAGAGGCAACCACACATTGATGTTTCTCTTCTTCTCTTTCTCCCTCCCTCCCCTACTCTCTAGAAATAAATAAATAAAATCTTAAAAAATAACAATAATAATAAAATCCTAAAAAAAGCCAAAAACAAAAAAACTATAAAAAGACAAAAGACCAGCCACAAATAGGGAGTAAAATATATATACGTATATACACATATATATATGTAGAGAAAGACATACACACACGCATATAAATAACAAAGGATTGGCATTTAAAATAGATTAGTATCTCCTAAAAATGATTTTTTTTTTAAACAATCCAAAACAGGCAAAGGGGGTGAACAAACAATTTTCAGAAAAAGATGGATGGCCAGTAAACAACTGAAAGGAAACACAACCTCCCTCTGAATCAGGGAATCAGGGAAACGCACATCATGACACCAGTGGGACGCTGTTCCATAACCACAGAGGAGAGGAGTGTTGAATCAGACAATGCCATGAGACATGAAGGGCACGGACAAGCTGCATCTCTTACACACTGCTGGCCCACTGTGGCATGGCCACTCTGGAAAACAATTTGGTAAATGCTACGAGACAACCTGTGATCCAGCAATTCCATTTCTGAGCGAGAGTGAGAAAGAGAGTGTGTGTGCGTACACAGGAGTGTGCAACAATCAGACAAGCCACAGGACCACCCACGGCAGTGTGACCTATAGCAGCAAAAACTGGAAACATAAATGTCAACAGAACAGAAAGATCATGGAGTTGCATATACAATTTAGTATTAAATATATAAAAGAGAAAGCCATAAATGAGCTACAATCTGCGTGGATGAATCTCACAATCATTAAAAAACAAAGTACTGAATAGCACATACAAAATAATAGTATGTATATAAAGTTCAAGAATATAAGAATATACAGTCTAGGAATATATGTAATAAAACTACAAACAAGAGCAAGAAAACGGTAACACTGAGCACAGCAGCTACTCCTTGAAGGGAGGAGCATGCTCTCCCCAAGTGCACACAGTATTTAGCAACGTAATGCCAATCCTCTACTTGCTAAGATAGGTAAAAAAATACAAGGGTGGTTTTATTATTTTTCAAATTCTTAGCACTAGCATTACATTTCCTTGTACGTCTGAAATACTTTATAAACTTTGAAAACTCTGTATACCCATCAAAACGATCTGAAAAGTGTATTTATGTGAACAAAAACGATGAGATTTTTTACTATGGCAAGCACCCACCTGATCACTAAGCAACAGCTGGTTTCTTCCTTGATACAAAACGTCACAGAGCAAGTCCACATCCTTATTCAGTTTGGACAGAAAGAAAGAATGTTCTTGAGCAGATGTTGCCAACTGATCTTGTACTAAAGAAACATCTTGTTTTAATTTCTCAGCCACTTCCTCCAAGTTTCTATGGGTTATAAACAATTCCTTTTTCTTATTCTCTCCTTCTAAAAGTTGATAAAGCCTAAAATGTGAAAATAAAAGTTGGGAAAAAAAATCCTCAAATCAGCACGGCTTTCAAGATTGTAATCCATTGTACTGGGGCACCTTTGTGGACAGCTAACAACTTGAAAGTATTAATCTGTCTGCCGTTAAGCCAAGTAACTAAAAACAATGCCGCAAAAACACTCTCCCTAGAGAAATATATATTCAAATTATTGTATCTGAAGCCCCAGTTTTCCTATATAAAAAATAAAATTCTTCTCGACTTTAACTGCCATTAACCCACTTCAAACAAAGCACATTTCAGAGATACCCCCCAGGAAAACACGTCTTTCACAGAACACAGCTGCGTCTGGCTGTTATATGAGGACCTAGGTCAAGTCACCCTGAGACTTAATCTTCACATTAATATCTACCTATGTTCAAGGATTGTTGTTGATTTAAAAGAGATAATTTGAAAATATAAAAAACGTAAAATGTGTAAAAAGTAAACAATAACGAGTTACATAAATAGTGACAGCCGCCCTATCTACGTCTCCTTTCACTTAACAACAAAGGATCAGATGATTTTCCTCTGCTCCTAGAGAAACACCAGGAGTAGGATCCAGACTTTGGAGGCCTGTGACTAGTTCAGCCTCCATTTCAGTCCGTGTCGTGTCCCCCCCCCCCCCCTTAGACATCCACAAGAGGTAGGGAGGGGCACTAGACATGGACCTCAAGTCTCCCCTCCACTTCCACCTTCTCCAAAGGCAGGATCTACCGCACACCAAGCTGTACTCCAACTTCCTGCGGCAGTTAAACCCCTGCCCTAAATTTAAATTTAAAGACATCTAAATAATGGTGTTAAAGGTGAGTAAGACCTGGTAGTACATTCACGCCTCCTACCCAATCCTCTCAAGCTCTACAGGAGCTACTTCCACATTTAACATAAATGGTAAAGGGAACAAAAGATTAAAAAGAAAAAAAATAAGCATGTAAAAGTGGGAGAATAAGGAGGTAAAAAATGGAGTGCAAAGAATTTTTCAACCTTCCCCAATTTCAGTCCCAACTCTTTCAAGCGTTCTACAAAAGGAAAAATAATCGCTCACTACAGAAACAAGCAGCGTACCTGTGAGCAGAATAATCCTTGGTATCGATGGTGTTCCTTGGGTTTCTCTGCTGAGACAGAGACGGGTCAGCTAGCATTTCTAGTCGCTGGTGCAGCACCGTATTACTTTGACTAAGTTCTTGAACCAGATTTTCCAGCTGCCGATGTGTGTCCCGATGCTTTCTCAATTCAATTTCGTATGATAACTGCAGAAGTTCAAACGATGCCTTTTGCTTTATCAGCTGATTTAAAACCAACTCTTGTCTTGCTGTGTAATAGTCTTGCTTGGCAATCTGCAGATCAAAATCTCCCTTTACCACAGGCATGTTTAGTGACTGGGCGTTCTCTCTTATCACAGCAGGCAAGACTTTGTCTTTTACATGAGTAATTTGTTCTTCAAGTTTCAGAATCTGACTGTTCAAGCTAGAGATTTTGGCCTCCAAATTCTCTTTTCCAAGAGCCTACACAAAGAAAGCAATTACATTTCACACTGTATGTATCAAGTTCAAAGTTTTAAAATTAGTTTCACTTTCCATTTTAGATTAACAGATAACATGCTCAATAATAAAAAAATAACTTCCTATTAGCAAAAGCCACAATCACGGGAAAAGTGTGGACCAAGTCAAGGGTAAAGCCAACACGAATAACTAAATTTTAACACTATCACGGCCACACACACACAGCAATGGCTACCAAGCAGAGGTCTTGTCGTGCTTGTCTTAATAAAAGTTATTAGCACACCACTCAGCGACTGCAACTGTATGCTATTTAAGTTTTTTTCAAAATTAAAATGTCAGTCGCTGTTCTGCCAATTCTGCCAGCTGCTTCTGGCGAGTCTACAGAATGGCAGGATTTCATACACCATTCCAAAGCGCATCAGCTCTAAGTAACTATTTGGTGTCGGTGTTTAGTTTCAGAAACTTGTGTTTTCACTCTACTACCTGCGGGTCAAATCATCTGGAAAGCAAGCTTTCCAAGTCAGCAAAGGCATGTCTGCGACACACACGTCCGTTCTCAACCGACAACCGGGGTCTGGGCCCACAGAACGGCCCGTGACTTCCCTGGCGCGGCGCTGCGCTGCGGCTCGGACACCGCAGCAAAGGGCAGCGCCGCGAACCTGCGACTCAGAGTCCCAGCGCTTCTGCGTGAAGTGGGTGAAGCGCTGCGGGTGGGGCTCTGACAACCCTGTGCTCCCCCCCCAACCCCCCCCCGGAGAAGGGGCCGTCACAAAGGAACGAGGAGCGAGGACGTGCAGACGCAGGGTGTCCCGCTCGAGAGCCTGGGGCAGCGGCATTCCACCCCAGGGCCGACAGCAGACGCGAGAGACCTGCCGCGCCCCACACTCACCTGCGTGGCGAGGCCGCGGAGGTTCTCCTCCGCCCACTTGATGCTGGACCGCAGGCCGACATTGCGCGCCCTCAGGTGGACCGCCTGGTGCTGGGCACAGATGTACGCCAGCCGCAGCCTCGCCATCTCCCGCCGCGTCTGCTCCACGGCGTCCTCGCCGTCGCACGCCGCAGGCGCCGGCACGTCCAGGAGCTGGAAGTTGCCCTCGTTGGAGCTCTCCACCACGGCGCGCACGCCCGGAAAGAACTGCGTTTTCGTGAGCAAGGTCAGCGCCGCCGTGCTCTTCTCCTCCTGGCCCAGGTAGCTCTCCAGGGAAAACTGATGCAGGAACACCAGTGGGCCCGCCCCCCGCCCCACACCCGAGGGCCCGAAGAACCTCATCAAGCCGGCCACCGCGTCCGTGACCGCCCGGAGCCCGTCCCTCGCCTCGCCGCCCCCCGACTGCAGAAGCCCGCGGCTCTGCTTCAGCTTTCTGGCTGCCGCCGCCTCCTTCGCACTCAGCCCCAGGGACCGGTGCGTCGCCCGCGACGCCAGCAGCTGGCGCTGGTCCCGCCGCTGCACTCGGAGGCTCTTCAGCGCCCGCAGAGCGTGGAGCTCGGCCCGCAGTGCCTCGCAGCCCTGGTCCCCCGGTGCGGGCGCCCGCACGTGCGGGGCCGCGCAGGTGCGGAGCGCCTCCTCCAAGGCGGCGCCCTCCAGGACCGGCTCGCCCGCCTCCCGAAGGCGGCGGAAGGCCTGCAGCTCGTGCTCGGACAGCACGTTGCGCTCGCTCACGCTGCCGCAGAACCACTGCAGGAACGGCCCGCCGCCGCCGGCCTCGAACAGCCAGTCGAAGTCCTCCCCGTGCAGGGAGTCGGCCTTGGGGTACCCGATTCTCCGCAGCGTCTCCACGAAGTCCTTCCCGCAACTCATGCTGGCTGCCGCGGGCACGGCCGCGCTCGGGCACGCTCGGAGAGCGGAGCGGGCGAAGCCGACGCCACGCTCAGTGCGCGGGGAAGGGGGCCTTTCTAGAATCGGCAGTGACCTCCCCTGGGCGAGAGAGACACGGGGTTAGGCCGCGCTTGCGGCGAGCTCGTCTTCCGAAGGACACGGTCTCACCCCGAGGCAGCCGTCGCGGACGCGTCGATGACAACAAAGAGAAGCGACACAAACAGCAACGAAATCCCCGTTTCCGCAAACACCTGGAGGCCCCTTCCCCGCCCTCCCAGGGGAACGCAGAGACCAGCGCGGCGAGGTGGCCGAGGACGCGCACCGGCGCCCACGCAGAGCCGCGTCCACTCGGGACGCACCTGCCGCAGGAAGCCGCCCGTCGGTCCACAGCGACCCGCGCCGGGACGGGGGCCCGAGACCGAGCCGTCAGCGAGTGAGACGTCCCCGAGGAACCCACGACGGCGCGACCCACGCAGCCGCGGCGCGGGGACGGCAGCGCGCACTGACAGGGAACCCCCGGGCTCGGCCGCCTCCACTCGCGGCAAGTGCGCATGCTCACAGAGCAGGCCCCCGAACGCGCCCACGAACGCCGCCGACTCGCGCGGAAGACGAACCGCCCCGCCCCGCCGGGGGACGGATTGGCTCTGCGAAGCTCGGCGCGTCCGCCCGCATCCCCACCGCGCCTCGGGGCCAGCGGGGAGTCCCGCGCCCGCCGGCCCCGCCCCTGCTCCCGACTTCCCGACCCGCGGACTCCGACCGAGCCGTGCGGACGCTCCTCGCGCTTCTAAAAGGAGTCCCCAGGGGTGCCCGGAAAAAAGAGGCGGCAGCGGGGGATTGTCGCCGCTCCCACAGCCCCGCGCCGCCCAGAACTGTGCGGCCGGCAACGCTCACCTCAGCAAGGCCCGTGCCTGCTCCCGCTCCCTCAGCTGCCGCCGTCTCCGCGCTCCGCGCCTCGCACTGCCTCACGGGAGCACGTCGCCGCGCGTGCGCAGAAGACCCAGTCGGCGCTACGCGGCGACCAACCGTGCTCGGCCGCAGAGGGCGGGCAACGACTTGCAAGGAGAGAGCTGATTGGCTTCCCGCTTTAGGGGCGGGGCCGAGGCGGAGGCGAGGCTGAGGCGCGCGCTGGGTCGAAGAGGGGGTCCTAGGGAAGTTTGGCCTCTCGCTCCCCGCTAGGCCTGGGGTTCTTGCTCGCCGTCGACTTGTGCCTTCCCTGACTCTAAGCTCCTCGGTTCGTTCAGCTTCCTGCACTTTCGCACCCAAACCCCCGCCCCCTAGTGACAGGCTTTTAGAGGACAGCCCAGCTGTCGGGCGCGCGGGCAGAGCCAGCCCTTTGGCTCGCTCCGTGACCCGGGAGCCCTGACTCCGCCCGCGTGCGGTCCTGGCCGTGCCGATAGCGCGCTTCCTGGGAGAGGTCGTGGGAGTGAGCAGATCGTGGGCCTAAAGCAATCGGAGCACTGCCTGGTGGTCTTGTTTTGTTACTCGCTTCACAATCTCTTACTATGAACATTATTTCGCAATAGCAGTTCGAGGGTCAGGCCTCGCCTAACAACTAGGCAAGAGCCGACGTCCTCCACGACCCCATTTTCAAAACACAGCTTTTCGAGGCGTTGTAAACTCGGTACGGAGCTCTGTTTCTAGAGGGTGCTGGAAGCAAGCGTGTGTAGGGAATGAGGTAAAGAAAAAACGCCCTGAAACAGGTTGCGAAGCTCCATGAAAACCTGGTTGATGCCCCCGCCCCCGCCCCCTCCAGTGTACCCAGACCTGTGGGATTCCCATTCATGCTGAACGGAACTCATTTACATCTCTACCAGACCTGTACTTCCCAGTCAACTACAAATCAACGCCTAATGATGCAAGGGTTCCCTCCACACCCCCAGCGTCAAATGGTTAACGTGGCTGGAAAGGGCATAAGTCTTTCTGCATAATTTTTCTTAATATGTTTAAGGAGGGTGGGGGGAAGCTGTTCTAAAGCAGATATCACAAGTCTTGAGTTGAAGATACTCTGTTAATTCATTTGTTTTACTGTTTATCCTTCTAAAAAGACAAAGCCTGAAATGATCTGAAAAACAAACATGGGGAGGGGTCACTGGGCGGTGCCCTGCCTGAAATGGGGCAGGAGATGGGAGCTCAGCCGGCTTGTAGGGAGGAAGTGGAGGCTGTGCAGGCAGTGCCTTCAAGAAATCTTGCTGAGGAGGCAAAGATTGAAGAACAGAGAGAAGGGGCAGAACAAAACGAGATGAGGGGGTGGGAAGGATTTGGGTTTGGTTTTGTTTTAACATGGGAGGAGCTTGGGGATATTTATAGACTATGAGGAGGAACTTCGAGGAGATAAGATGCCAGGGAGAAAAGGGGCTACTTTATAGAAAGGTCCTTAGGGGACAGGAGGATAAGCCCCCAAGCACATGAGGTTGTTCTAGAAGCCCACTTTTCCTAGTGCCTCCTGGGTCTTTTTCTGCGCCCACAAATTCTCCATGTGATTTTGAGTTATTAACCATAGTTAATTGTTTGAACAATGTTAGTGGGGCCAAAAAACCCCATAAAATATAAAGTAAAAATCAGTGGCATTAGCCGCCCCCCCCCCCATACAAATGACAGACAATAGGTTCAACTAGACAGACTTAAAAAGTTTTCTTTGCATGTTTATTAGGGTATTTCTGCACTTGAGGCTGCATCTAGAATTGAGGAAAGTAAATATATTACACTTACTTCCAGGACAAGCTCTCTTTCTTCCAATCAAAATCACTTGCGGTTTCAGTGCCGGTACTTACCAAGTGTCCCCAGCAGGGGTGGAGGGGATGGAACGGACTAAATGGACTTGAACAGAACTCTAGGGTCGTGTTTTTGTTCTTTTTTTTCTCCTTCCTGTAGGAATCCTTTTTTCTCCTACCGATTTTAAAAAGTAGTTTAGGTTTGGGACGATGTCTTTTCAGAGGTGTGCAAGCCGTAGCCTGATGTTAAAGATCATTTGCTTTTAGATGTCATGTTCAGTGATGATGACAGGACTCCATTCTTCAAACAACAGGGAGTGGGAATCATGTCCAAGTATAGTGACATTCTGAGACTCATCTTAGCAGCTTGATTCTGCAGTACCAAAAGTGACGAAAGGTGACGCAAGACAGGTGCAGGGGGGGCTCCGGTGCACTGGGGAGAGGAGGGAGTTGGCTCAGGGGACCTGGGGCAGAGGGACAGAGAGCAGCCCTGAGGGCAGAGCCCTGGGCCCCCTGGTCAGAGGATGCCTGTCTAGAAGAGGCACTTCTTCCTGTTCACCCTTCCCTGTGAAAGAAAGCGGACCTGCTTATGCTGCAAGGTTGGAGGAGGGTGGGAGAGGGGTTTGTCTTCCATCACTTTGACATTCAGGTGACAAAAGGTGAAACCCCAGTCCTCAAACTTGGAGCTTGCCAAGACAGCCTGGCGAGGACAGGGCTCAGACGGGGGTGGTGGGAGCAGCACGGCTGTGGGAGGAAGGTGGCAGCAGCGGGGCCAGGGAGGGGGCATGTGGTCTCATCAAGAGCCTTAGGACAGGTTGAGGAGGCAGAAGGCAATGAGGCAAGATGAACTAAGAGCCAGCCACCATGAGCCAAATGGACAAGTGGCATTATCCCACTTACATTCTGGGAAGACCCCATAGGGCTAGTGTGCCCGGGACCCGGCCTGGCTCGAGACTGGGGTGAAGGAAACAGCATAAAAGGGGGCCTGCCTCTGATTAGCGCAGCACCCAATTTGGGCAGCCATCAGCCCGGCAAATATGTGATGGAAAAAAGCCTGGGTGGCTCAGGGCCCGACTCCCAGAGGAGGGGTGGCAGTGGCAGAGGGGCAGGGAAGCAGAGGAGGCGTGGGCTCTGCTGAAGGCATAGGAGCAGATGGGGAGGAAGCAGACACCTGGCTTCTTCCTGGAGGTGATAGGGGCAGCACCACCACCAGGGTCACTCAGCACCAGGAAGATGGGGTCAGGTGTCCCTCTTGGGGGCATGTGCTGGAACCCAGGCCTGAAAAGTGGAGATGGAATTTGTGATTTTGGTAAAGTGACAAGCGCAGCTCCAAGAGCCCTCCTACCCTCAGAAAAACGTGGTAGCGATTTCAAGTCACTGATGTTTGGAATTCAGATGTCCCCCTTTACGTTGGGACCCAGCTGCATTATCCAGTAGGAAGTTCCTCTTTTTCTAAGTGTGCCCCCAGGGGGATGTACACTGGCTCCAGAGGCCAGAGTACTGCAGCTGTGGGAGAGGAACTCAGATCCCCCCAAAGACACCCCAAACCACCTGTGGGTCTCCTCGAGCCATCTCCAGTTTGGGTGGCAGCCCCTGTTTGGACTGCCCTACTGTCCATCACTCCAGGCAGGCATTTCTTCCCTACCCCCCATTGTCCTCTGCAGGATGGGGCGGGGCATGCCCTTTCATGCCGCACTGCAGGCCCCGAGGGTGGGAGACAGAGGACAGACACATCTAGGACATTCTGAGAACAGGTCCATGGAGGGTTTCTCAGGTGCATCCAGAGGGCCAGCAGTGGCTGTACAGAATGGCCCATGGAGGCAGGCGCAGCACACGTGCCGAGGGTACCTGGGCAGCATGGAGCACCTTCGGGGCTGAGCGGCCCTCAGTAGACAGTGCCCAGCCACAGGGCCAGAGGTGAAGCCGGAATGCCTGCAGTTAGAGCACCTGGTTATCAAACAGGTGTGTGAGGGAATGTGCCACCTGGATCTCTACCTGCATTCAAGTCCAGCTGCGACTGTCCAAGGAGGCAGCTGTGATGGGGGTGTCTCAGTGGTGCCAGCCAGCAGGGGTGAGAGGACCATGGGCCATCAGGTACCCAGACAGCAAAGGCCTCGGGCAGGGTGGAGAGGGCGGAGAGGCTCCCCGCAGGGGCGAGGGGAGAGTCGAGCATAGTGATGGAAAGAACCGGAAGCCACAGGGGAGAGGTATAAAAATCTGTATTTATATTACAAAGACAGAACGGTACAACACAGTCCCTCCTGGCGAGCAGGTGGGTGAATGACCTGTGTCTCTCCAGCGAGGATCTTGTCATGTGCCCACCTGGCCAGCACCAGGCTTTCTGGGCAGCCCCAGACTCTGGCACGGAACCTGCCCCAGTGCCCTGGATGTGGCCCAGGGTCAGAGCCCTGTGTGCACAGTGGTGGGGATGGGGCCCAGGGAGAAGCAGGGGTGGGGAATGGGGAAAGACTGCCTGGCCCAGCAGATGGGGATTGTCTAGGGAAGGCAGGAGGAGGGCCACCTGAGGGGCGACAGTCAGGCATAGGGCGCCATCTGCCCAGGAAAGCAGGCTTGGGGACTGGGCCTCTGGTACCCAACCTGCAAAGGTGGGTCCAAGGCTCTGAGGAGGGAGAACCTTCCTGCAGCTGTGCCAGCCAGCCAGGCCTACGTCAGTGTGTGGGCCAGGAGTGTGGGCGCCACCACCCAATGAGGATGGGTAGCAAACCTGAGCCTGGGGTTCCAGGACCTCAGCCACCGCATGCCACAGTGGCCTGCCTAGGCATGGGAGGGCACAAGGAGGCGGGGCGGCATCCCCAGTGGCTCTGTTCTGGTCCCATTTGCTCTATAGACCTGAAATGCTGAGGTGCTCTTAACCATCAAACACAGCCTCAGCAGGGCCCTCTCTGGGTCCTCCTGGCTACCAGCAAGAGCCAACCTGTGTAAACGGTAGGGAGCCGGTGGAGGGGAAATGGGTGTGCAACTCGTAGCACCTGACCCTGGTCCCAAGGACCGCCCCCCTCACGTCTGTGGGGCAGGGGAGCAGCAGCTAGGACCACAGCACCCCTGGGTGGCCAGAGAAGCCAACACACCGGCCCACATGGGAACCATAGCCTGAAAAGCCATGGTCAGAGCTGCCAGTTTGGCGAGCCAGGACCACAGCTGGTTGTGCAGAGGGTGCTGGGGCCAGAGGTGGGGGCAGAATCTCCCCAGGCATTAGGGGTGGGGTGGCAAGCTGGTGCTTTAAGAGTCAGAACACAGACCACTCCGGGGCCTGCCTGGTGTGTCCTGAAGCAGGCTCTTAACTGCAGGTGTGCTCCCCGCCCCGAGGACGTGGGGTGCTCGAAAGGAACGCGGAGGGAGTGGACATGCTCGGGCAGATGGGAGAAGTCCCCCAGGTCTCCCGAGCCCCCAGTGCGACTGGAAGGAGGCACCAACAGAATGGCTTTCCTCACGCCCCCAGCCCCGACCCTACAGGCCTGCTTTTCACCCGTCCTCCTGAGCCTGCGGGGCAGGTTCTGTGCCAGAGCTGTCTCCAGGGACCCCTCTGCCTCAGTGAGGCCACCCACGCTGGGGTGCCCGTCTGTCAGCATGACTCAAGATAAATACAATCGGGAAATCGGTCACAGTGCACCAGAGAGGGAGGCAGACACTGCTGTGGGTCAGCCCACCGTGTCCACCACCTATGTACTGCGGGGTGGTCCTTGGGGACAAGGACTTCAGAACGAAAGGCCAGGAGCAGCCTTGTGCTCTGGCCTGGCCACCCAGGGTGAACATTGTCTTCGTTAGCTGCCAACGTCTGCGGTCTGGAACCCTCACCCCAGGCAGGGGAGCAGGGAGGGTTCCCACTGGGTTCGGGTTAGCAGGCCCCCCGACCTGGAGGCCAGGCTGCACAGTAGGGTCCCTGCCAGCCACAGGGGCAGGTGAACTGGGGGGCTGGTCATGCCTCCTGCTGCCAGGTGACAGAAAGCAGCCCCTGACCTGGCCCTGCAGTCTCACTTCCTGGAAGGTGTGGCTGCAGGAAGGGGCTGCTCCATGGGTGGGGCCAGGAGGACCCGGGCTGGGCAGGCTGGGGGGGCCTCTGAGCCACAAGGGAGATGCTGGTGGTGGTGGTGGTGGTGGTGGTCGGGGTGGGGCCAGACACAGGACACAAGGCACACTTGGAGGATGGTGGCAGGCAGGCGAGTCCCTGAGATGCTGGGTCGCTCCCACCCCTCAGCAAACTGGGACGCAAAGAGAACTAGGAAAATAGAGTACAAAAATCTTGTACAGGAAAGGGAGGCGGCACACGCCGGCGGTGCTTGCCGGAGACCCGAGAGCTGGCTCCTCTGTTTGAAAACGTTATTTTCGTCTTTTGGGAAAGCCTTCCTCTCGGGAGCCCTGCTCTGTGCCGTGCCGCCGTTTGTTTGTTTTTTGCTTTTTTTAAAAAATGGGAAACCAGAAAGCCCCTTGAGGACAACAGTGGCTTCAGTTCGCGGGCCTCCGGCACACACCTCGGCCTCTGCTAGGAGGTGAAGCCCCTTCCCATGAAGACTGGGCAGGTGAATGGGGGTGGGAGGGGAGCCAGGCACAGGCCAGGGGCCAGCATCCGCTCGGGTGACCCCTGAAGACGAACCACCCCAGGACCCCTCTGGGTTGGGTGACATGTGACTGTGTGTGCATGTGTGCATGTGTGCAGGCAGGCAGATGTGCCTAGGTGTGTGCGTGTGTACACCTGAGGAACCTAACAAAGCAGAAGCTGTCCAGCTGGGTGCGGGGTGGCCCGGCCTGCCCAAGGAGCCTAGCCCTGGCTCCTGAACCCCTTGAGCTGCAAAGGCCCCCCACCTCTTGCCCCAGGGTGCTCACCCGAGTCCCGCCCTTCATGGATCTCTCTGTCCATGCTTCAGGAACCTATGTGGACCAACAGATAGATGGACAGATGGACGGACGGAGAGCCACACCTTCCTTCCTTCCTCAGTCCACTTCTTTCTCCTGGTGTCCGGGGTGGGGTCTGAGCTCCCCGCGGCGGTCACTAAGCCCCTCACACGGTGCCCGCCGAGGTTTGCAGCAATGACATTTAATACTTCTGGAATGATTAGGAATCTGAGAACAGACCATGGGTGGCTATGCTGGGCTCCGGGACTCGGGAGCTGGGCCCGCCTCCCTGCAGGGGTCCCTGCCCAGCTGGGAGGGGCGGGCGGCGAGGTGGGCCCTGACCAGCAGGCGGGTGGAGGTGGGCAGCCCAGGCGGCTGCTGGAGCTTCCAGAATGGCACAGCAGTGGGCCTGTGGAGAGGCTGAAGAGGGCTGGAGGGCTGATGCACTTGGCTGGGCAGCAGGCGGGCTGGGAGCAGAGGGTGCCGGGCCTACGAGAGGGCGGGGCGGGCAGGCCGCCGGCAGGGGGGCACATAGCCACCACTCTGCAGGCTGTAGTGGTCATCCACGTCACTGTTGCTGCCAACACTGTCCAGCTCGCCGGGGCCAAACTCCATGCCCTCTACATCCACTTCTGGGGGAGCAGAGGGCAGAGGGTCAGGGACCATGAGAACGACCGCCGGGCTCCCGGCAAAGTCAGGGCAGTCTCTGCCGTCTGTGGAGGAGGCAGAGGCTCCAGGGGTGGGGGTGCAGGCAAGAGGGGGCTCTAGCTTCGCGGCTCAGTTACAAACACCATCCCCCAAGCATAGTGCCCAGCTAGAGCCCAGCTCGGGCCCCCGTGTGGGCAGGTCGCCTGGCCTTTGTGCCTTAGCCAACTTGGCCCATCGCTCTTGCCCGGGCTCACAGGAGCTCTGACAGTGGGGACAGGCTGTCACACTGGCATCTGCTGCCCACTGTTAGCATCCCCATTGCTCTCCCAGGCTGCCGCCCTGGCCAGCCCCAACCCGCCAGCTTCCCACCTGGGGGACACACAAAGCCTGTGCCCACCTTGCTCCGAGTCGTCCGTGGAGACGGCAGAGCCGGTGCTGTCGGTGCGCACGCGCTCCAGGCTTTGCACGGACAGCTGCTCCAGGCGCCGCTTCAGGAAGCGGTGTTCTCGCTGCAGCTGCTCCTTGATGCTCAGCGCCCTGCGGTCCTGCTCCTCCAGTTTCTGGAGGTGGGGGAGGTGTGAGTCTGGGGGAGGACCCCTCCCCCACACCGGGGCCAGGGCAGGTTCCCTGTTCCCCACTCGGCCTGTGTCCCGTCCCCACGGGCCCAGAAGGCAACGCATTCCCACCTCACCCCAGCCAGGGCTTACACCAGGCACTATTTTCCAGCCTGGGGCTCTGCCGCCCAGCTCAGAAGGCTCACAGCCACCAGCCAACTCAGCCAAGCCAAGGCCTCTGTGAGCCTGAAAGCCCCTGAATAGTACTGCTCAGCCCTGGGCTGGCACCGCTTCCTAGAGGACAGCGCTGCCCCAGGCCACTCTCCCCTGCCCACACGGCGCCCGCCCCTCCCAGCCCTCTCACCCTCTGCACACCTTCCCCTGCACACAGACTCTGCCTGCTGATTGAGCCCCATCACCCTGCCTGTGGACACCCATGCTTGTGGAGTCCCAGGGGCCCTGTAAGGGGGCTGAGACCACCCTGGTTGGCCCAAGTATCACAGGACCCCAAACCAGCAGGTCTCTGTCTCAGACCTTGGGGGCCTGCTTCGGCAACATCTCACTCAGCCATGCCCCACTGCCAGCTCTCGGCCCCAAAGGCTTCCCCACCGCTGGACACCAACTTCCTGCAGGCCTCCCAGCATCGAAGGCACTCTGCCTTCTTGGACCCCTCCTCCTTCCAGCTGCTCTTCACAGCCAGGACCCTGGAGAGCCATTGTCGCCCACCTCCACCTTCCCCAGTCCCACCCCCACCCCCACCCAATGACCCCACGTAGGCCCATGACCTCCTCAATCCTCAAAAGCTACTGTTGCTGCTCATCACCCACCCCCAGACCCCCAGGCCCCCGATGTGCACCTGCTGGGCAGCTCCCCACCCTCCCCTCGGGCCCTGCGGCCACACCCCCAGTTTACAGATGGACAGCTGGGTCAGACAGGGCAGCTGGCCAGGGTGGGGGCAGAGGGCGTGGCCCTGCTCACCTTGATGTGCGTCTTGGCGCGCTTAAGGAGGCTCAGCGTGGTGTGGCGGGTGCTGTCGGGGCCCAGGGGCACCAGCTGCTTCAGCTGCTCCAGGTACAGCCTGAGCTTGGCTCGTCTAAAAGAGCCAGAGACAGAGCTGTCAGGCAGGCAGCCCGGCCCTCAGGGGCAGTGGCAGCAGAGCAGCCGAGAGGTCTGAGGGAGGGCCGGAGGTGGCCGGCCCAAACCCCCCCAAGGCCCGCTGCTGAGGGCCCGTCTGGAGTTCCCTCCCCGCAGGGCGGCAGCTCCCCAAGCCTCAGGGCAGCCTGGCACTTGCAGGCCTCCAAGTGTCCCAGCAGAGGGAAAGAACCTACAGCCGAGCCGTGTATCTGGCCGACCCCGCCACTTCCCAGGGGCCAGGGCCAGGTGCTGCCCAGGAGCCCCAGCTCACCCTGTGGTCACCGCCGTCCACAGGAGAGTTGGTGGGCAGGGGGACAGCCTGGAGGGGGTGGGGGAGGCGTGAGCAGGGTGCTCGTCAGGCTGCTCCCCGAGATCCAGAGGCCTGAGACCAGATTTACATCTCCCACCTCGCCAAGTGCAGGGTGCTGGCTGGTCACTCTCGTCACCACAGAAACAGGAGTCCATCCAGTGCCGAGGCCTGGGTCCCCCGCCACCCCCCAAGGCTGGCACTCCTTAGGAAACTGCTTCTTTCCAGATCTCGTCCCTGTGTCCACGCAGACGGACGCAGTTTTCCCACGACACTGCAGCCACAAGACTCGGGGTCTGTTCAGGCCCTCAGGCCACGGGCCCACACGGACGCTGCCTTTCCCCTCATCTGGTCTGGGGAAGGGCAGAGGGCGGGTGGCTCAAGCTCACCCCAAAGCCCACCCAGGCCCCCAAGAAGCCACAGCCTGGACCCGGCCAGCCCTCACAGGCTGCTGCGCTGTCTCTGCTCGGGCTACACTCCCGGGAGAGGAGCCGAGAGGCCACGGGGCCGGCGTGCCCGCACTGCCCGCACCCCTCTGCATTTCCGCTCCCTACGATCCCAGGCCCAGCAGACCCTTCCCGCTCAGCCTCGGAGACCCCGGGGGAAAGTGGGCAGGTGGCCCCAGCTCTGGATAGATGGGCGCCCGGGGCCCAGGCCAGTCACCATGTGCACACAGCACCCTCCTGTGATGACACATCTCACCACCCCCACCCCAGCACCCTGGGCCCTGGGAATTCTCTGGGTGAAGCCAAGTCAGACCTTCAGGAGGAACTTCCAGGACACAGGACAAAGACTGTGCTGGGTCAGCCAAGAGGCCTCGAGGAACTGGGGCCCTAGCAGCCCAGACCCTGGGGACCCGTGTGCAGAGCAGTCCCCAGGCTCTGCCTCAGGCTGGAGGATCTTCAGAGGTGAGCCCCTGCCCCCACACCGGCACATGGGTGAGCTCTGGAACTCACAGCTCCAGGTCTCCAGCCACTGCTGTGTGATCCCTGGCCCCCCAGAGCCCAGAGACCTCGGCCTCTTCACCTCCACAGCGCCAGTGTGCTTGCCCCGTGGAGGATGGGCCAGAACTGTGCAGAGCTGCAGAGGAGCTTGCTAATCACCCCCTTCCACCTTTGTCCCCCCCGACCCCCACCACCCAGGGCGCGAGTGAGTTTCCCTGGTCCACTTGTTCCACAGCAAATGGCAATTCTACTGTCTACATGCTCAACACATGATCTTGGTGAAAAATCAGAAAATGCAAACCAGCAGGAACAAAAATAAATGAAAAGCACCCCCAAACTCCCCCACCCAGAGACAACCAACTGTATCACCATTCCAGAACACCCTACACATCGCACTGTGGGTGTCACGGAGAAGGGTGGCGTGCGGGACCAGCACCCCTCGACTGTTGGATGGAAAATAAGACAGCAGACGCACACGAGAGACTGAGCAGGACACAATGAAGAGCAGGAAGCGTGCGTCTCCAGGGGAGGCGGTTGGCAATGTTTATTTCTTTGGTTTTGCGTTTGTTTTGTTTTTTGCATTTTCCAGGCTTTCTATACTAAAAAAACCACACATTACTTTTACAATCAGAAAAAGACACATTTGTACAAGAAAGAAAAAACAGCCAAAAGACAAATAACAGTGGAAAGTATCCGCAATACACGTAAAAGACAAACGGTTAGTATTTGTGACATTTTGAGCTCATACACAGCAAAAATAAAAAAAGGAGTATCTGGATGTGAAAACGGCCAAAGGACACGAACAGGCAGGTTGCAGAACACAGACTGGACACAGAGCTGACGCCCCCCCCAGTCTCCAGGACGTGAAAACTCACCAAGGACGCGCTAGTCTGGGCGGAAACGAGAAGGTGCTGGCTCCGCTGGCCAGCGCGTGGGCCCCCCGGGTTTTGCTGGCGGACGGCAGGTCTGAAGGCCGTCTCGGTGACTCAGACCTCTAACGCACATTTCTACTCAATCTGGGTCCCACAAAGCTGCCCCCAGACACGCGGCATTTCCCATGTTCGCTGCAGCCCCGGCTGTGTTAACTGGGCGGCCAGACTAAGAACCTGCCGTACAGGCACTGGTCCTGTGCGGCACCGGGGCGGGGAAGAGGAGGGCCCAGGGGCACAGGGGGGACAGTGCTGAGGTAGTGCCAGGTGAAAGGTTGAGCGAGGAGACAGTGGACAATAAGGTCTTGTTTTTGTCCAAGTTAGCGTCTGCGTGGAAAGGAAAGGGGCACTCGCAGCCTCCCAGCTAGGACAGTGGGGTGGGGGGGGGCGGGTTGGGGGAGCACAAGGCAAGTCTGTGAGCGTCCATGACAGACGTGAACTGTCTGCTCTAGCAATCACAGAGGACACACTTCTCAACAAAGAGGCTGCCTAACCATTCCGTGACAAGAAGCCCACCTAGCCCTAGGAGCACTGGTGGTGGGGCCCTAGGCAGGCCCCGGCCCTTCTGTGCCCCCCGGCCCTGCCGCCGTGGGGAGTGGGCATCCCCAGGCCCGCCCTGGGCTGCAGGGCGCTCTCATCAAACCCCCTCTGAGGTGGCCACAGTGCCAGGCCCCCTGCTAGCACCCTGCGGCGGGTGCTTTCCCCAGCATTCCTGGGAGCTTTGGAAACCCACCGCTTCCTGGAGAAACCCTGTGCTGCTGCAGGAACGAGAACCTGCATCTGGGGATCACCGCGTTCATACCAACAGCAGCTCCGTCTCTGTGGATGCCCCCCAGCCCCACACACGGGCCCTTCCTGGCTTCTCGCCACAAGCCTTGCTCCTCCGCAGGGGCCCAGAGCTCCTGGGCAGTGTCCCCCAGCACCTGAGGAGCATGGTCCCAGCCTTCCACACTTGCAGAACCCCAGGCCTGGCTGTCACAGAAGAGGCAGCAGGGAAATGCACCGGAAGTGGGGAGCAAGCGTAGCCCCTTCTCCCCTCCTGGTCACCTGCATTTTCTGGCTGTGAGGTTTATACAGGCTGAGAGGGGCCACACCAGCAGGCCCCGGAGAGCCACCTCCACGCCAAGGAGAGGGGGGCCTCACAGAAGGCCTCGGGCTGGCCTTTGGGATGAGCCCTGACGCTCCACACGTGCACCAAAGCTAAAGCCTTGGGCGGGCCCCAGGGATCACCCTGTCGGGGAGCACGTGGCCTCCCTGATCCCCAGGCCTCCAGAGTTAGTAGTCCAATACTGGCCTTAGAGATTAAGCTCGCCCAAGCCCCTGTCCATGAGGCAGGAGGCGGGAGGGACAGGGCTAACCAGGCCAGCCCTGAGCCGGTCCCTGCAGGCCCAACACGAGCACATTTCCAGAGAAGACGGTGTCCAGGGCCTGCAGCCCTAGAGGCCAGCCGGGGTGCTTCCTTCCTCCCTTGAGACGGCACACAGCCCTTCCTGTGCCCGTGGCCGGCAGCCTTTGGCATCGGCACTGCGCAGCTACAGGCATAGCTGCAACCGAGGTCCCCACCAGCATCCCCAGTTCCAGGCCTATGGGTTCCGCAGGGTTGTCCACACCTGCCTCCTGGCCAGCCTGGAAGAGACTCCTGCACTGGGCAGGGGAGACCCCAGACTGTCTAACCATCCTGCCTCTATGTCTCAAAAGGGCCCCATGAGGCTCAGCCTAAGGACAGGCTCTGGGAGAAGGCAGCTGAGGCCAAGGCCAGGGGCAGGGGCAGTTGCAGAGGTCAAAGGCCGGTGCTTGCCCTACTGGGAAGGGCTACCATAGTCTTGCCACCCTCCCTCCCCCAACATCATCACCTCTGCCTGTCCGCTTTGAGGGGCGGTTCTGGGCGCCACCCCCAGAGTGGCCGATGTGCCTGTCCAGGCTCCTGGGTCCCGCTCAAGGGCACCCCTGCCTCTGGCCTGGCAGCTGCCCCAGGGCCTGCCTGGCTGTCTGGGCCCCACACCTGCCCCACCTCCATGGCCTCGGGAGCCCCTCAAACGCACAGGGCCAGTCCAGGAAGTGCAACTCCTCTAGAGAACACGGCGTCCTGTCCCTGCCCAGCGCCCGCCCTACACAGGCCTGATCCCAGGGGAGCGGAAGTTGGCGCTGCCGTGGCTCTGCATGTGTGTGTGGGGGGGGGGGGGGGGAGACACAGAGAACTGGCCACGCTCCAAACCCTCCCAGAGCAGGCCAGGAAGGTTCAGCTGGAATGCGAACTCCCCTCCCTAACCCAAGAAGGGAGGGGAGAACTGGCCCATTATACAGATGAGAGCAGAGGTCAAGAGAAAACCCCAGCACAAGGCCCCTTGGGGGTCATCTCTGGTGCTGACACCAGGGCTCCTGCCTGTGGGGTCTTCACGCCCACCCACAGCTCCTACCAACCTGAAAGATCAGCCCCGAGGGCACCTGCCTGCAGGGGCCAAGCCTGTCAGGGCCTTGTCCCCACACCTGGCTGGGGAAGGCGTAGAGCCTGGGGTGACTGAGGCTGGAACAAGATGACTCCTTGGGGACTGTGCTGCCCTTCTCACTTCTCAATGACAAAGGTCCCCCTCCTCTAGGAGGACCCAAGGGGATCTAGCCCTGCAGCCAGAGGGTGGGCATAAAGTGGGCTCCAGTGGATGCTGCCCTGGGCTGGAGCTTCCCCCCAGGCCACGTGGCCCGGGACTGGCTGCCTGTCCCACTGCCCTGTGAACAAGATGTGCAGGAGGCACCAGACCCAAAGGGCTGATTCCCCTGGATAGAGGCCAGCATCCAGAGGGTTAAAGGCTCGCTCCCTAAGGACACCCCAAAGCAGATGGATCTCCTCTGCCAGGGAACTGGCCCTAAAGGGATCCTGCCCCAAGTCCCTGATGCCCACCTGGCTCTGGACCCAGGCTGAGCCCCCAGGCCTGGGCCCCCAGCACAGGAGTGCCTGAGAGCAGAGCGTGGCTTCTTCTTTCAAGACCGACCAGACCAAGGTGAGGACACAGACTGGCAGCACGGCCAGCCACGCCCAGGACACACGGGGCGACGGGCAAGGAGGCTGTCAGGTAGCTTGTGCCCAGGAACTGGGGTTGGGGCCCGGGGGTCACTTACCTGTGCTTTTCTAGTTCGTTGTGTGAAGACCTGTTCAGAGAGACAGAGAAACAGAGCTCACTGCACAGCCCAACCACTGCAGTGCAGGACGACGGCTCTACTGAGGGCCCAGGCTCTGCAGCCGCTCCCAGGTTGATCTGGGCCCCCGCACAGCCCAGAACAGGGAGGGCCAAACAGGTGAGCAGCTGCTGACCAAAGGCTGGGGGGACCTGGCACCAGTGACAAGGACAGGCCACACAGAAGTACAGCCATGTCTGGGGTACCCAGAGCCCACCAGCTCACCTACTGAAGCATGTGGGGGCTCAGGCCTGCTAGGAGGTCCAAGTCCCCTTCCAGAAAGGGCAGGTGTGGCCCAAGGACCTGCAGTAGCCAGTGCTGGGGCCGACCCACCCTGTGCTCCCAAAGCTGGTCCCTGAGCCACTGCCTGGGCACTGAGCTGCCCGCCTTCTCTGTTCCCCACCAAGGCTAGCAGTGTCCTTGGAGCCACACAGGCTGGCACGGAGACCAGGACTCGGGACAGAGGGCGATCCTGTCCCACGTCGCTGGCCAGAGCACCATCCCACCCTTCAGGCTCCCACATGGGCATCCTCATAGCCCATCATGCCAATGGGACCTGTGGAGACAGAGCAGACCCAGCCTCCAGGGGGTCACCCCTGAGGCCTCTGAGATGTGGCTGTTTCGTGGGACAGTGGGCAGTGGGAGACCAAAGCTGGCCCTCCACTTCCCTCCAGGTCATGGTCTGGCGGAAGTGGCCACCCTGCACTCGAGGCTCAGCTTCTTAGGGGGCAGTGGCCCCGTCTGCTGCTCGAGCCCTGCCGATCCGGCCTATTCAGACAGAGTAAAGAGTCCAGAGATTCGCAGTGGGCAGTGCCAGTGTCTGCCCTGTGGGACAGTGAGGCATCTCCGTATCACCACCCAGCCCAGGCAAGGGCCTCTTGGGCCAGACAGGGCTCCTAGGCCAGCCAGGCTGCCTCCCATGTGAGCAGAGACCTAGGCCACTGCCTGGGGCTTCTGTGGACCACAGGCTGCCTGCCTGCCCACCCTCAGGCTCTCCTGCTCCAGACACTCAGGATTAGGTATCTCCTGTCCCCACCCATGGGCCAGGGTGCCTCCCCATCCTGCCTGCCTCTGCTACCTGTCATGGTTTGTGGATCCAACAGTCAACTGGGGCCCAAGGTCTCCCCGTCTCCCGCTGGGGCAGCAGCCACGGGCCTGCTTCTAGAACCAGGTTCTGGAGCCTCGAGTGCCTGCTGGTCACGTGGGCTGGGCAAGGCACCTCCAAACCCCCCAGGTCCAGGACATGGCACAGCTGCCAAGCTCCTGGCTGTCCTGAACCGCAGAGGGGCAGCGTGGCTCTGTAGTCTGCCCACTTGTGAGGGATGCAGGGGCCAGCAAGTATAACTTCAGTGTAGAGAAGCCCACCTGCCTACCCACTGGAGCCCTGATGGACCCCCCCCACCCCTGCTGGGGAGGAGCACTTGTCAGGAGCAGGGGGCCAGGGAGGGGCCCGGACACCCATGGGAGCCTTGTGGGGAGATTTGTCACCTAGGTCCCAGGAACACCCTGTCCTAGGCTATGCTTCCCACCGTGACCTGGGGAGAGGTAGGACTCCCTGGCCAGGGCTACCCAAAATGCCTTCCCTGCATTACCTGGTTTGCCCCTTGCATCACCCCGAGGCAGCTCTTCTGCACACTTTCCTGTAGGGCCTGACTCCTCGCAGGCTGGCTCCAGCCCACCTGCTGAACTCTGCCCTTCTTTACCTGGTGAAGGTGTGGGGCTGTCCCACCACATCAGGGCCATAGGGACTCTAGGCCCTGCTCTGCACTAGCCTTGCTGGGCTGGCTGAGGCCCAGTGGAGCCAGGACAGGCTCGAGAGGCTGTCCTGTGAGCCCCAGGTGCCCAAGGCACTGGGCCACAGGGCTCTGCCCAGAGGAGCAGCGGGAGATGCACCCCAGTCCAAGAGACCCTCTTGGCCCCTCCCTAGCAGTCTCAGGGCCTTCAACCCAGCAAGATGTGGGAGATGAGGACCCCACCTCGGACAGGAGTCCCAGAGGTGGGAGGGTGGCAAGTAGTTCAATCTCTCTCTGCCTATTTCCTTGGCCCTAAAATGGTGAGAAAAATAACATTTCGTTCATGGAGCTGGGTGGCCACTAGTTAGCACGTGGGTAAAACACTTGGTTTGTAGGAAGCAGAGTGTTGGGTATCAGCCAGGCCAGGGAGTCACACTCTGGAGTTTCCCATGGGTGGCCGGGCACTTGGGACAGTGAGAGCCAATAGCAGGGGCCTAGCTAGCTCCCTGAAGAGGCCTAAGGCAGTACCCCTCACCCCCAACACGAATGTACTTTCCCAAACTGTCTCCAGCAGGGCAGCAGGGGACCAGGGGCTGGGGCTCAGAGGCATGTCCCAAGCCAGGGCAGATGGAGACTGAACCAATTCCTTGCCAGGCCCAGGGCGCCAAGATGTCACAGGAGATGGGTCCTCGTGCCAGCTTTTCTGATTCCCAAGAACAAGCAGGCCACAGGAATGAGCCACACCCTCTGACAAGGGGCTCCAGAGCCCCCTGCAAGTGCAGCTCCCAGCCTGGTGACATGGCCTGGGCCAAAGTGAGCCCTGTGCTGTGGTCCTCCTGGTTGCCAGGAAAGGGGAACCCTACGAAAGCCCTTGCTGAAGGTCCCCACTAGTCCCTACACAGGGATGCACACCCCAGCTTTAGGGTTTCTGCAGCCTGAAAGGGGGGTGGACGGTGTTCTGGCATTGGAAGCAGCTGTGCAACCTGCCCCCTCTTCTTGCCCCCTTAAACAGGACCCCCAGTCCCAAGGAAGGGGACTGGTACACTTGTCGCCCCAGTTTCACTTGTCTCAGAAGGCTAGCTGGGCAGGAGCGTGGGTACCGGTTAACGTGAAGGAGTGGGGGTCAGGACAGGGCCTCCGTAAGCCTTCTTTGTCCAGGCCCCTGGGAGTGGGGAAACTCAGCCCAGCAGCAGGGCTCGGCCTTTGGAGACAGTCGAAGAGATGCGCCCCTTCCCCAAGCCCCGGGTAGCCCTAACGCTGCTCCGTACCGAGCCTCAGTTTCCCCGGACCCAAGGGGCACCGGCCAACGCCCACTGACAACTTTTTTCCTGCTTGGAAAAGTCCAGAACAACTTGGGGGCGGGGAGCGACTACGGGAGGAGACCCCGGGCGGCGGGGCTGTACGCGTGGCACTGTTTACGCGAGAGGCCGAGGAGGCGCGGCCCGCAGGAAGATGGCGACGACGCGGGCGGGGCCGGCCGGGCGGGGCTGCGGCCGCGGCCCGGGCGCGCCTCCTCCTCCAGGCTGGCCGCCGGGCCGCGCGGCGGCGGGCGGCAGCCGGGCTGCAGGCCGGGGGTCGGGGCAGAGGACAGCACCCGTGAGAAAGGAAGCCCCGCGCCCAAGCAGGGCGCGGGCGGCCGCGCGGGGGGCGGTACCTGTTGTTCGGGGCCTTGCGCACCAGGCCGGCCGTCTTTGTTTTCTTCCTGGCGAAGTCGCCATCGAAGGGCAGCACCGAGGCGTAGCCATGCTCGGCCTCTGAGGACAGACGGTGCGGTCAGCGGGCCCCGCCCCGGCCCCGCCGCCCGCCCGCCCGTGGCCAGGAGCACAAAGGGGCGCGGGCGCTACCTCTGTCCCTGCGCTCCAGGTACTCGGCCGCCTCCAGCAGGATCAGCAGGGAGTTCAGCTCCATCCTCCGGCCAGCCTGCACCCGCCCGCGCGCTCCGGGACGGCGGCGGCCGCTGCCCGGCCTGCTTCGGCCGGCTCCGCTCGCCGCCCGCCCCGCGCGCCCGGCGGCCCCACTGCCCGAACTCCCGCGGACTCCGCGAGCGCTCGGCCGCCACCCTCTGCTTCGGGCCCTCAAATTGACACTTAAGGGCGAGCGGCGGCCGACGCAGCCAATGGAGGCCGACACTCGAGCTCCAGGGGCGGGCATTGGCCTAGTCAGAGGCCAATGGGAGCCGGCCGAAAGCCTCGGGCCGGGCCCAGAATGTTGACAGATGCGAAGCTCGGTTCGGATAGGCCAGCCGCGCTAGTAACAATTTAGAAGCCCAAGCTTAGCAACAGCACGTGGTGGCCCGGCCCCCGCGCTCGCTGACTGGCGGCCGGCGTGCATGTTAAGTAGGCGCCGAGCGCCGATTGGCCCAGAGGGGTCTATGTAAAACAGGGGCCGCGGACCAATGGCCGGCTGCAGGGCGCGTAGCCAATGAGGGCGCCGCGGCCGGACGCGTTGCCGAGAGGAAGCTGAGCGCTGTGAGAGTGAGCGCGGGCCGCTGGGCCCTGAGCGAGAACCCTCTAGGACGCGGGTAGCGTCGGGAGAGCCCCGCCAGTCCGGGGTGTGCAAGCGTTCGCAGGAGGAGCCTGTAGCCCCCGAGCGATCTGCAGTACTGGCTCCGCGGGAGCACGTGGCCTCGCGGTGCCCTCGGCAGTATCGCGTGAGGCTGCAAACGACATCCCTCCCTGCGGGACCCAGGGCAACCCCAGGGGAGGCCGGGGCTTGGAGGAGGGGCGTAGACAGCCCAAGAGCCAGATCTCCTTGAGGGTGTCAGCTGGGCAACTGAGGCGGGGGTGTCTCTCAGAGCTGTCCCCAGTGAACCCCAGAGCAGGAGGAGGGGCTTTAGGCCTAGAGAATGGAGCAAAGACCTGCCGCCGCAGTCGGGAGGGTCTCCCGGTGAGGGAAGTGCTTCGCGCTCCTGTGTGACGCGAGGGTGGGGACACTCCACGAGGCAGGTGCTGGTCCCTCTGGCCAAGGGAAAGCTTACTGGGAGAGAGAGTTGCCCAGGAAGCTCCCAGCTGGCGATTGGCCTTGGTGATCCCTGACCTGCCGCCACTCCGTAAGAGCAGGATGAGCAGCCTGGTGGCAGCCCCTGACCGGCCTCCGTCCCCTTGACCTTCCCTTTCACTGGTGGCCTGGGAGCTCCTGAGGATGTGACCACAGGCTGCAGAGTGTGGGGGATAAGGCAGCCGGAGTCCCCCCCCAGAAATTCTAAATAGTGCCCCCTAGTCCTAAAACAAAACATAATAAACACTATAAAGACCTCAGCACTTTGGTCCTGGGACCTCGTAGACACTTTTCCCTGCATTTCCTTGCGTGTTTCTGCACCCCCAATTCGCAGATAAAGACACAGGGAATCCCGAGGTTTAGGGGTTCCCTGGGTTTCCTGGCAATCCCCCGCAGAGTGGAGATTAGGGCTCCCATATGGGTGATGCAGGGTGAGTGACACGCAGTGTGGAGACCAAAGCCACCTCCTGGCCCGGCACGACTTGCTGGGGTGACAGCCACTGCGGTGTGGTGAGAAGTGGGATTAGGAACGGGCACCCCGCAGAGCGGTGGAACGCTGGGGGCTTGGACACAGCCTGCCCATGGACAGCCCTGCCCAGACAGTAAAACTACCTCTCGAGGTTGACCCCGTGCCTCCTGGCCCTGCCCCACAACCACCCCAGGGCCAGGCAGAGCTCCTAACAAGAGCCAGGGCCCATGCAGGGCTGCTCAGCCCCGGGGAGGGGCGGGAGCCTTGTGGGCTCTGGGGTACAGGAAGCGGGATCTCCGGCTCACCACTTGCTGGTCAGCATTTTGCAAGTCACTCCATCCTTGCGTCTGCAAAGAGGGGGCTGGCGGGCTGCAGGCCTAAGTAGCACCCCACCCAGTGTGCGCGCACCTGCCGGATGCGGTGGGGCCTGCGGTGCGCCCGGTGCCCCAGCGGGCGGCGCAGGTGCCCAGGGCTTACGGTGGGAGTGGGAGCCGCATGCCTGCCTGAGACCAGAAGGGGTCGTCCCCACCTTTCCTCGACTGACATCCAGGCCATTTCGGGGACCCCTCCTCCAGCCACATCGGGTGCCGCAGGGATCCCCACCGCCTGTGAGTGTGGGCGCGGTGGTACCGCGGGCGGTAGGGGCAGAAGGGGGCCGGGTCAGCGGCGTGAGCGAGGGGCGTGGCCGGAGCGCCGGGGCCTGGCGTGGGCAGAGGCATCCGGGTCCCAAGCGAAGGGGCAGCCCTGGAGACTGCATTGATTGGGCGGGCGGCGCGGAGCGCGAGGGAGAGGAGAGCAGCGAAGGGAAGACAGGGAGCGGTGGGGCGGTTAGAGCCGACTGGCCCCGGCTAGGTGGCTGGGTGCCGCGGGCTAAATAGCAAGTTGGCGAGGAAGAGGGCAGCAGGAGGCTGAGGGAGTCGCCTCTACGGAGGGCTTGCGTACTGGCCCACCTCGGGGCCCACGTGGGGACGGGGCCCAGACGCCCCCGGGTCCAGTCATATAGTTCGGGTCTCCAGCAGGTGCCCGTCACTTGCTCCGGAGAGCCTTCCCTGAGCCCGGGCAGGGCCAGCTGCCTCCTCTCCTGCAGAGCCCTTCCTGCCAGGAACAATAAGGGCGGCGGGCACACCCCACACCCCTCTCTGAGCCCTGCTGTCCCGGCTCCTCTGCCCTGTGCCTTCTTGGCCTCTCCCCCAGCCTGTGTCCAGGTGGCCCTGGCTGCTATGCCTGTCCTAGGGTGGAGACCTCCTTGCCTCTGGCTGACTGCTCTGAGGGCCTGAGCCCGAGAACCCACCCCAGCTCCCCATTCCCTGGGCCCTGGTCATCCAGCAGCTTCCACACCCAGAGGGGAGCAGGTCAGGCTCTGGCGAGTGTGGCCTCATTCTGAGGGTACAGAGGCCCCTCAGATCACAGGGTCCTGAGTGATGGGGGTGAGGGGACAGCAAGGCCAGAGCGGTGACTGTGGCTAGGCTGTGTTACTGCCTCTGATAGAGCTCGGGTCCTGGCCTCCCCACACCAGCCTGGCCTTCCTGCACAAACCTGGCAGCTCCTCCCCTGCTCAGAACCCTCCCACGGCTTCCCAGTGCCCTCAGGAGGGAGCCTGGGGCAGCCAAGCCATGTTCCCCATCTTGGCCCCCCTGCTGGCCCCCCCTCTCTCAGGGCCATTCTGTGCCCCTGCAGCCCTGGCACCCAATTCTCCACAGACATCCTGCTCACCCTCAAGGCCCAGTCGGCACCACCAGCTCCATTGGCCCCAGGCCTGCAGGCCCCCAAGAGCAGAAAGGTTTGGAGTGCCAGGGTTCCCATCCTTACAGACCATTTGGGGACACATGGACACAGCAGCAGAACCCAGACCTTGCTCATGTTTCAGTCTGTTGTGCGGGTGAGTTTGAGGGACTGCCTGGTGCTGGCCTGGAACCCATTTCTGCCCAGTCTCAGGGACAGCAGAGGCTGTTACAGGTTCACTGGCCTGCAAGGGGACCCTCCTGTCTAGGCCCTGCTCTGAGAATGCATGTGCAGGTGGAGGCTGGGGCCACCACAAGAAGGCTGCCTGGAGGAGGTGGCTCTGGGTGGACTGGGAGGAGGCAAGCGCCTCCAGAACTGGGCAACATGGGGTGGGCAATTTGGGTCCTGCCCACCTCCCCTAGCTCCTGCTGCAGTCCAGAGGAGAGGTGGAACCAGCCGCCCCTCCATGGTGTTGTATGTCCACACCCCAGCCCCAGGTCCGAGGTATCCCGCTCTGACCAGGACCCCTCTCACCTGCTCCCTGAACTGTTTGGGTTGGGTCTCCTTTGCCTGTGGTCCTTGCTGGGCCACGAGCCTCTCTGGACCCTCCACCTCCCTTAAGGACCTGAAGGGTTAGGGCTTGACCAGCAGGTGTGGCCTCGCTGGGGGTCCTGACTGGGCATGGAGTACCCAATCACAGCATGGGGGCCCCTGTAGGCAGCTCTCCCTTTGCCCCCAAACACCCCCCCCCCTGCAGTCAGGCCATTGGGAGAGGATGTGGAGGGATGGGTGCCCCCTGGTGGCCATGAGGGGCTGCAGCCGGGGACCCAGGAGGGCGAGAGGGGAGGCTCCAACCTGGCCTCCTGGGATGCTATTGTCCCATGGCCTTCATCAGAAACCAGGACCCAACAGCCTTTCTCCTTTCATGTGCTCCCCCCGCCCCTAGTCCTGGTACCTGGGGGGAGGGGCGGCTAGGCCTAGGGCCCCCGCCTGCTACTGGGAGCTTAAGGGGGGTGTTGGAGAACACACTGGCCTTCTCCACCGGCCTGTGCATAGCCCAGAGAGGGGTGAGGTGCCAGGTGTGCCCGGCCCCTAGTGGCCCCCAGCCTTCCTCCAGCTGCCGGATGGGAGTGCCCGACACTGCTGAGGCTCCTGTCTCCAGAGCTGCCTCTCTGGAAGCTGCCTGCAGGCAGAGCCCTGGGGCCAGTGCTGCCCCGCACTCTGTGAGGCATGGGCACTCTGTTTCCGCCTCCTAAAGCCGGCGACCTGGCTGCACTGCCTACTCACTTCTGTGAACCTCAGTTTCCCCATCTGTGACACGGGGATCCTGTTCCCTGGAAGGATTGTCACGGGGAGTGGGTGGGACATCACTCAGAAACCAGTAACAGGAAGGGTGACGATGACGGGGCGATAGGGAGACAGGTTCGGGAAGGCTGACCTGCTCAGTCCACGGCTGGCTTCCGAGGGCTGAATCTGCATCGGCTGCCCTTGGCCCTCTCCCTGCGCCCACCACAGGCTCTCCCGGGCCTGAGCGGGCACCTCTGCCTTAGACTAACCCTCCACACCCCCAGGTCCTGGTTCTGCCCCTGGGCTGGGGCTGGCCTTGCAAAAGGACAGAGTGGCCACATGTCCCAGTGGGTAGGCAGTGGCCCTGGAGGCCTTGTAGGCAGGGGTGGGGGTGGGTAGCCACCCTCCTCCAGGGGCTTGGTGGGAAGGAAGCCAATCTTGCCCTTGGATTGTCCCAAGAGTCCAGAACCCCCCAGCCTCCTGGGGGAGAGCGAGCGTGAGCAGGAGCCCCATCACGTCCCAGACAGATGGCGGGCGGGCGGCCGTGTTCACAGGGAGACGAGCGATTGTCTGCAACCCGTAAGTAGATTTATGGAAATGATTTCGAGTTACAGCACTTAGAAAATAAAAGTAGTCTCAGTACAGAACCCCCTCCCCCAAAGCCGTTTTTGTGCAGGTGTATCCCACCGTTAAATAGTAATTGGGGTTTATCCTATAAAAGAAGCAGGAGGTGTGTCCTCTCTCTAAAAATAAAGCTGCAATTGTCATTGCAATGTGAAGCCTGAGATTTAAGCCTGAGGAGGTGTCCGTGCTGGGGCCCGGCTGCCTCGGGGTCTGAGGAGGTGCGCCAGGGTCCTGGGGCGCAGAGGGAAGGGGGTAGCAGTAGACGAGTGGGCGCCATCCACTGGTCCTCGGCTGCCTGGGTAGCCCTGGCCTGAGAGCTGAGAACCCAGAACCTCTGCCTGTGGGTCTCCACGCTGCCTGGTCCCCATCAGCAGGCGGATGAGGGGGACAGACTGCGCAGGGGCAGGGCTCACCTGAAGGAGCCCTGGGCACAACGAGATGCGTGCTGCTTAGCCAAGGCCCTGCAGGAGCGGGCGTGGGTGGCGTGGGTGGTGCAGGGGGATGAGCTGGGTGCCTTGGGCTCAGGGCACCGGGGAGATGGACACCATAGTCCCTCTGGGTTGGCAGGCTGACAGGGAAGCTTTGTGGAGCTCTCAGCCCAGACCCTCTCTGATAGGTGTTCCCATCACCACGTGTGCCCCAGGCACTGAGGCTGTCCAGAGCTCAGACCACGACCACACTTCCTGTCACTGGGCTGAGCAGGCCTTCTGCTGTGGCTGAGCCTCCAGGTGGCACCTCAGCGGGGCAGGTGGACAAGCAGAAGGAGAGCCTGCCCTGCCTGGGCAGCCACCTGGCGCACCCTGGGGGCCCCGGCTGCTGAGGCTGACCTCCTAGTGGCCCCAACGGGTGGGGAGGACAGTGTGGCTGGGGCGGAGGTCCTGGACGTTCCGGAAGTCTCCACAGCAGCAGCAGCAGCTTGATGAAAAGCACTGAAAACCCTCCAGAGACCAGCATCTGGGTGGAGGGGTGGGGAGCGTGGGCAGCCTTCCCAGGAGACCTGTCAGGCCCTGGAGCGTTCAGGGAGCGCTGGCGCGTGTCACATGCCCGCCTTGTCGCTGTAGAAGGGCGTGACGTGGAACATGTAGCAGTGCGTGCACACGCGGACCGGCTTCACCTGCCCGTAGCGAGGCAGCGGGGCCGAGTGAGAGGAGCAGCGGGAGCAGAAGATCTGGAAGGCAGCAGGGCCGTGAGCGAGGAGGGGTCCCCACAACCCCTGGGCCACTGCCCCTGGCCGCGGCCGCTCAGGCAGAGCACCCAGAGGACATCAGAGCCTGAAGCGCCTCCAGCCTCCCGCATCTCCCTTCCAGCCTGACCAGGCAAGGCATCAGCGGGCGGGGCCTCCAGAAAACCCTGGGCCAGGCAGTGGCTCTGGGAGATCAGGTTCAAGGAGGGCGTCGGCACCCAGGTTGCTGCAAGCTCCTGTTTGGACTCTCTGTGCCCGCCCTGTCCCCTCCTCTGAAGCAGTGGGAAGTAGACACGGCACCATCCAACCCCGTGGGCCAGTGTCCAGAGTCCACGCTCTGTGTCCACTCAGAGCAGGGCCTGGGCTCTGGGGCCTCTGCACAAGGACCCCAACGTCCTTGCCAGCGCCACCGCCCCCTGCCCCCTGCCTCCCCCTCAATCCTGAGGCATCAGTCTGATTCCCAGACCCTGTGCTGTGTCCCCGGCGGGTGGTCCCCGGCCCCACCCACCTTCCCGCAGCTGCGGCAGTGGTGCTTCCTGCGGATGACCGTGAAGGGGGCTTTGCACGCAGTGCAGAGGCTGCAGGCCTCGTCGGGGACCCACTCGGGCGGGTCTGTGACAAGAGAATAGGGGACACGTCAGGCAGAGGGGGTTGGAGGTTGCCCAGCAGTGGCTAAGGGGACCAGGTGTGCACCCTGGAGCTGAAGAGATGCTGGGATGAGAAGTGACATGCCCAGGGGGCCCAGGTGGGGGCACTGGCGGAGCGCTGTCTTCACTGTGGTCCGGGACAGAGAGGAAGTATCCACCCAGGCCAGAGCTCCCCACGCACCTTCCAAGTCCCCATCTCGGTTCTTGGCTGGGAGTTCAGATGATGACAGGGTCTCCTGGCACAGGGCACAGTCCTCCAAGGCCGCGCTCCGCAGGGTCTGGGTAACTAGAAGAGAAAGGGTGGCCGCTGGGGTCTGTGCACCATCGCCTGTCCCTTGTCGGTGCCCCTGGGTGCTGCCAGCAGGGGGCTGGCCCCCCTAAACCCAGGCAAAAGTCCCGCATCTGTCCCAGGAGCAAGGGGCGGGCACCCTGCTTGATCTGCCCCCACTACCTCACCAAGTAACTCAGTTATGTGTGTGTGAGCACGCCCGTGCAAGTGTGTGCAGGTGCATGTGGGAGAGTATGCTCATGTGTGTGCATACGTGCATCTACCCATGTGTCCAAAAGCTTGCTCAAGGGCCTGTGCCGTGTGGAGCACATACACCTGAGGCAGCTCCCTGAGGGCCTCTCCCCCATCGGGACGCGGGGCCTCTGTCCCCTCTGACTCTGGCTGGCCCCTGACCACTTTGACAGATGGAATTCGATGGCAGTGATGCTGTGGCCCGTCTGGGACTCGTCTCTAAGAGGACAGGCACCGTCCCTCCAGCCACTGTTGGCCGTGAGAGGCCAGGTGACCTTGCCAGAGCGTGTGCAGAGGGCAGGGGCAGGCGCTGCCTGCGCAGGCATGTGCGTGGCATGTGACCCACCCACAAAGCTGCAGGTGGTGGCCTCACGGCTGGGTGGTTTCTGTGTGGGATATGGTGGGTCACGGAAAAGCTGGCTGGCGCGGAGAGGCTCTGTTTGCCCAGGGCTAGGGGTGCAAGTTTCCACACACCGGTTCCTGGGGGAGATGGACACCACGGTCACATGGCCGCAGACACTGTCCCGAGCTGCCACTCACCCTTCTTGAACTTCTCCCTGTCGTCCACTTCTGGCTTGGTGGCCATGACCTCGAAGAGGGTCTTGAGAATACTTCTCAGGTCACTGGCGTAGTTGGTCTGCAGCTGGTCAGCCACGCCTGGGGGGGGCCACGGGGAGCAGGCTGGGCTTGGGCACTCAGCGCGCTTTCAGAGGGGTCAGGGCGAAAACCGCCACCCAGCCCCGGGGACACTCCTTTGGCAGAAGCAAAAGCTTGGGGTACGTCTTAGCCTTAGGGTCGCGGCCACCACCACTGAGCAGTCACTCGCTGAGGGATGATGTCAGAGCCCCGAATGCGCCCACTCCATGGCAGCACCTGTCACCATCACAGCCACGCAGACACCTGCCCCCCCCCACCGCCCAGGCAGTGGTTCCTCCTTCCAGACGTCAGGTGGACTCGGCCGTTCTCAGGGAGCAGCCGTGCAAGTTCTCCCAGGGGTGGCCGGCTGCCCCTTACGGCAAAGCAGGGGAGCTGCATGCACCCCACCAGAACACAGACGGCCAGTGGCCCGGCCCAGCGACGAGGCTGTGGCCAATGCTTCTGGAGGGTTCCTTGTATGCCAGCCATACTGAGCACCTGCTAGGCACGATGCTCCTCAACCCTCAAAACCCACCCGCGGCACGGGGGTGGGGGGACCAGGCAATGATCCCGGGTTCATGACCCCTATTCTGACGCCGTCCAGAGGCTGCACTGCCCTTCCCTGCTGCCCTGGGCAGGGGAGGCTCCAGATGGGCCACCAGGCCTGGGCCCCTCCCCTGGTGGGGTGGGAAGGGACTCCACACTTTTTATACTTTGGAATCACATGGATGTGCACTTATTTAAAGCACACAAAACTCAGGGAGGTCAGGAAAAGGACGCCGTTTTGCCCACTCCCCTCTGAATTCCCAGGAGACAGAACAGTCACCTTCCCCCCCAGCCTGTGGCTGTGAACTGCCCGCAGGGAATAAAGAAGGCAACACAATCTGAGCCTCCTGGTACAGGAAGCTGAGGGGCCACTGCAGGGGGACCCTGGCCACAGACGAAGCCCTCCTCTCCGCTGAGCACACGGGCTCGCCGCAGGGCTTGGGGAGGGTGACCTGTTGCAGTGGGGAAGCCCCAGACAGGGCCCGCACCACCCATCCCTCCTCGTCACATCATGGTCTACATTGAGACCCAGCCGGCACTGGGGCCCACCCCCACGGCACCAGCCGCTCCCCCAAAGCACAGCCTCATGTGGCCACAAGCCCATGCCTGCCCCAGGCCCACGCGCGGCACCTGAAATGCAGACAAACAGGCGATGGATCAGGTCGTGGCTGCTGTGGAACCTGGATCGGATCTTCTCCCTGGCGGCCGCGGGGACCGCCTCTGAGGCGGTCTTGTCTGAGGGGCAGGACCCGGGCGGGGAGCCACTGCACAGAGAAGCAGACACAGGGAGCATGGGGTGAGGCGTGGCAGGGGCCCTCAATTAGTTAGTACTGTGTGCTTTCTTGGGGCGGAGGGGCAGGGGGCTCCCGCACCAGCTCAGAGTGTCTGCCGGTCCTGACCCAGGGGCAGGTGTCTCCACAGGAGACGGAAGGAGAGACACAGACACACCCGGGAGAGGGGAGGCCGAGTGGCCTGACACAGAGACTGAGTGGCACAGCCACAAGCCGTGGGACAACCCAGCTGCCACCAGGCTCCTCCCCGCCCTCCAAGGGGTGCCACCCCCCTTTCTGAGGCTGCCAGTCGGGGGTGCCCTGGCAGCTCCAGCAGCAATGACAGTCACGTCTGTACTAAGTTAGGGTGTCCCCCGTGCCTGACCCCGGGGGCGGGATGAGGGCTGACCCCCCTCGCTCTTCAGTCCTTTATCCCCCGTCCCCGGTCTCTGCCATTTTCCTACTTTCTGGGAAATTTTCTCCATTTTTTCCTTTTAATTTCCCCTTGGCATTTTAATTTCCTGCTCTTACTGTAGTTTCGTGGATGCGAAATCTTTTGTCTATCTGGAACACTCCTTATAAATTTTAAGGAGTTGCACTGGCCGCGTGCAGGACCCCCTTGGCTCCTGTTTCTTGGAGGAGCTGCCTCTTTCCAAGGCCAGAGGCTTGTCCCCAGTGTGGTCCTTGGAGGGTGCAGCTGCCTGGCAGGCAGGCCCCTCTCGCTGAAGGGGCGTAAACCTGCTGGAACTTTGGAAACACCTCTGGCTCCAGGTGAGTAAGTCAGGGTTGGCCCACCCCCAGCTGGGGTCACCGGCACCCTAGAAACTGCGCCCCGCACTGCACAGCAGCTGTGTGCACTGGCTGCTCCAGCAAACCTCGTAGCGACGGGAAACCCACAGGGGTCCGGTTCTGTGGGAGCGAGCGGGTCGGGGCTGGGGGCACAGCTCCCGCAGTGGGCGCACGAGCCCCTTTACACAGCAGGGAGTGCAGAGCTGCCCCGGGTCTGAGGCAGGATCACCCTCCAAGCGCAAAGCCATCTGGGAAGCGCTCAGGTGTGGTGCTGCTGAGAGCTCGGCCGCTGCAGTGCGGGGGGTGGGGCATTTCGTTCGTTTATGAGTATTTAATCTTCCACCAGAACGGGAGGCTGGGCAAGGGGCTGGGTGTGCCAGCCAAGGGCACTTCAGGCTCCACTAGGACCCCAATGACAATCTACAGCTCTCCCCTCCTGGCCTCTGGGTTCTGAAGCGGAAGCCCCTGACTTTTAGCCTGGGGGCCAGGACCTGTGTAAGGGAAGGGGGCCCTCACTGTCCAGGGTGTCAGCTCCGTGCAACGCCGCCTGTCTCGGTGGCAGCTTTACTCAAAGACCTGAAAGCCGGGACCAGACACACAGACAGCAGGTCCTCCTGAACGAGGCCCAGAGGCTCTGCAGCCGGCAGTAGAACGCCAGGGACGAAAGCACCTGTGAACAAGAGTTAGCTTCCCGTGGCAGCTCAATGTCACGGCAAAGTCAGATCGAACAACACGAGGACGAGGTCCAGGACATGCGGCACACAAAGCCTCACACAGCGTCCCTCACGGCAGCCGGATGGAGGGAGTGACCGTGTGTCCCCTGATGCAGGAATGGCTCAACAAAATATGCCCCCCCACGGTGGAATATTATTAGAAAGGCTTGGAAAGGAAGGGAATCCTGACACCTGCTGCGACACAGCTGAGCCTGGGGGACGCGGGCCGCAGGAAATTAGCCAGTCTCCAAGAACAGGCACCGCGGGTCCGTCTGCTCACACAAGGCACCGGAGTGTTGGAATTGCAGTCGGAAAGCGGGAGGCTGTTCCCGGGGGTAGGGGTGGGGGTGGGTTGAGTGACGTGGACAGAGTTTCAGTTTTCGAAGATGGGAAAGTTCTGGCACTGGTTCCACAGCCCTGGGGGTGTGCACAGCGCCACTGACGTGTACGCCTAAAGATGGATACACAGGACACTTTATATCTGTTTTACCAAAACTAAAAAGTGGGAGACAAAGACTTAGGACACGGGGAGAACACAGGAAAAGAAGCCGAGGCCTGCGTGGCCAAGAGGGCGGCCTCGGTTGGGCGGTCAGCACGAGAGGTCGGAGCGAACGCGCGCCGTGAGGGTGTGCACTTCGAGGTGTGCGCACTGCGCAGGGCGGGCAGAGGTGGGTTTCCGGCTGGGCACACGGGAAGCCCGGTTTATTGTTGTGTTGTTTTCCACGTGAACAGCTGTGAACCTACTTTTGCCCTCCCCGTTCATCAATAAAGCTGTGATTTAGAAAATCAATGACACTAAGATAGGGTAGCAATAAACAAATCGAAAGTGAAATTGAAAAACACACCCGTTTGCCATGGTATCAAAATGATGTAAGTACTGGGAGACAATTTAACAAGGAAGTGCAAGGGCCACGGTAACAACTGCAGCACAGCCCTGAACTACATCAAAGACCCAAACTGATGGGGACACCAGCGGTGTGCGCGGACAGGAGACAATGCTGTCCAGACGGCAGGAGTGGCCTGCCTGGTCGACAGGGTCAGCGCGACCTGGCTCCAGGCATCAGCCACCCTTTCCTTCCATGCAGACGCGGACAAACGTGTCCTAAAATCCACGTGAAAACGCAGGGTCCCAGAACAACCAAAACGATCTCGAAAAGTAAAAAAAAAACAAAATGAAGTTGGAGAACTCACACTCGTGATTCGCCATTCAGTAGGAAACTGCGCTGACCTGGACAGGCATGGACCCGGACGTTCACAGGCAACTGATGTCCAACAGGGGCAAGCAAGGCCGTTGGATGAGGGAGTGACCGGCCTTCCAACACATGGGCAAAAGCGTGAAGTTGGGCCCTTACCTCACACCACACGCAAAAATGAACTCGAGGTGGATCAAAATCCTAAATGCAAGAGCTAAAACCCTTCAGAGAAAACATAGATCTCTGTGTCCTTGGATCAGGCCACACTTTCTGAGCTGCAACAGCAAAAGCAGAGACCCAAAGACAGAACAGGGACACCGGCCTTTGTCAGAATGAAAAACCTTTGTTCTGCAAAAGACACCACCCAGAAAAGCGAACGCAGCCCATAGAGTGGGAGAGAATGTTGCAAGTCGTGGATCTAATAAGAACTCTTTCTGATGAACAATAGAACAATTATTTAAAAAGTAAAAATAAAATAAAAGCGCTGGGGAAATCACTACCTATGAAATCATGCTTACTACTGTCTTAAACTAATGAAATACAATCATTCTGTTAAGTAATAAAAAAAAAAAAGAACTCTTCCTATATTCCTGTAGAAACTGGAATGTAGAAAGAACTCTTACGACTGAACAATAATAGATACTTTTCCAAAAAAGATATACAAATGGTCAAAACACATGAAAAAATGCTCAACATCATTAGTCATTTGGAAAATGCAAATAAATCAAAATGATGTGATATCAACTCATACCCACTGGGTATTTTTTTAATTTTTTTACTTGATTTATTTATTTTTAGAGAGAGGTCGGAGGAGAAAGAGAGGGAGAGACACATCAGTGTGTGGTTGCCTCTCACACACCCTCTACTGGGGACCTGGCCTGCAACCCAGGCCTGTGCCCTGACTGGGAATCGAACCGGCGACCCTTTGGTTCACAGGCCGGCACTCAATCCACTGAGCCACACCAGCCAGGGCCCACTAGGTATTTTTAAAAAACAGAAAACAATACGTATTGGTGGAGATATGAAGAAATCAGAACCCCAGAAACCCCTGGGGCGAGTCGGACCTGGTGCAGCTGCTTCGGAAGATAGCCCAGCAGGTCCTGGTACTGTGTGACTCAGCGCGTCCTGTCCGCGGTGTGTGCCCCGGGGAGCTGAGCACACGCGTTCACGCAGAAACGTGCACGTGAGTGTTCAGAGCAGCCCCACCGCAGAGGCAACACGCACGTGCGACGGCCGACACAGGCGTGAACACGGTGACGCGTGATGGACCGTGCAGCGGACTTAATTTTCAGCACCTGCCGCGGTGGATGGACCCTGACAACACGGCCCTCAGGGACCAAGGCCCATAACAGGGCCCCCGTCCTGCGCAGGTCCATGTGTGTGAAGAGCCCGGAGCAGGCAGGGAGGCGACCAGGAGGCGCCAGGGGCTGACGGTGAGGGGACGGCTCACCGGCGCGTGTTTGCCTTGTGGGGTGACGGAACCAGTCCGGCATCGACCGTGGCAATGGGCGCACAGCTCTGAATGTGCTAAAAACCCCTGAATTTCACACTTAAATAAAAGAAAGATGCCTCTGTCATCGTCCAGCAAACTCATGTTCAAGAAACAGCTCAGCAGTCAAACGCCTACCAACAGCGGGCTGCCCCAGTAAGCTAGGGCAGAGCCAGGCCACCGCCACCTTGCAGCAGGGCGGCGAATGGGGCTGCAGATGCTAAAACAGCCCATGGGGACGGCGGTACTTTGAGAATTAGAAACATCATGTGCACGTAAGCAGGAAATGGGGAAGTCCGCCAAGCAAGGCGTTATCCCATTTATTTGAATAGTAGAGTTATAAATAATTATTTCCCAGTGTCTTCTATGGTCAGGTATTACCTTTGGGACCTGGGCCAGGGTCTGTTTCTAGGGGGGTAGGAGGGGCCCTTGGGCCCAACCCTGTAGCCCCAGCAAAGGCCAAAGCCCGAGGTGATACTGTGACAAAAAGGAGCCATTAACAATGCCAGAGACAGGTGGCTGGGTCGGATGGCCACCTGCTGTCTCACCTGGAGAAGAGGCTGCTGCTCTGGGCGCAGGGCAGTGGGGTGCAGATGGACAGTCCAGTCTGGGCACCGAGCACTGAGGTGCTGCCCACTGAGAGTCCATGGCACTTGGAAGAGCCCAGGGGAACAAAAGAATGAACGAGGCGGGTAGAGCTGGCACTTCACCTGGGACCTGGGCTTGGGTCCAGTCTGGGTCTGCCAGTCCCCAGGGGCCACGTTCACGGGTGCTGTTTGGTACCAGGAACACTGCCCAGGGCCACGTTTTTGGAAAGGTGCTGACCTTCTGCAGGTAGTTGCCATACAGACAGGTTAGGGGTGTGGAGGAGGGTCCCAGGGACGAATCAGACCCTCTGTGCCCCCCAAAACCCTTGTCTAGAGAGGGAGCCACACACGTTGCCAAGAGAGCCGAGAAGCACCCAGAGGCCCACGTCTATGGTGAGGGCGGTGAGGTGGGCGGCGGACAGCACGCTGCGAGTGGCTGAGGCTGGAGGGCAAGGGGCACCCACCCCGCCCAGGGCTTCCCATGCTGCACCCAGGAGTGTGAGCGGAGCCACGTGCCGTGGTTTACCCTGGTGTGCGGCACTGTGCCACAGCAGCCCCGGCACATACCACCAGGGCAGTGGCACAAGGCCAGCTGCCCACCCGGTGCCAGCAGATATGGGCAGTGGATATGCTCCCTTCTTCGGAACAGACCAACGTTTTCCCACTTCCTCTGCTGTGCAGCCATCGACGAATCTCTTTTCCCGTGGTTTCAATGCAGGGCCCTGAGCTGCAGAAGAGATGTCCCCTGGGGACAAGCACAGGCTGGAGCGGGAGAGGAGACAGTATCTCAGGTGGTCACCGTCACCATCACCGTGGGAACCGGCTCACATCACAGAGGGAACAAATGATGACAGGAGATGTGGCTGGATCCAGGAGAGCAGGTATGACCCAGGAAGTAATCAAATAACGACCCACCTCTGTCAGGCTCTCTGCCAGTCTCTTTGTGATCAAGGGGCAGCTGTCGGAAGTGTGGGTGGCTCCAGATGGGAAGTGGGAAACTGAGATGACTCGGGGCTATGGTGACTCATTCCGCAGCACGGCTGACCGATGCAAATGGGCCGAGGTTGTACCTGAGTGGCTCCGTGCAGGCTGACGGCTCCCCCGGTGGGCCTCACCCCTCTCTCTGGGCTTGCTGCCCTCACTGGGGTGCTACTGGCCGCTCCTCTCAGCTGAGGAGCCCTGGGGAGGAGTGGGGCCGAGGTCTGGTTCCTCTGGGGACAACCTTGGCCCTGGGCCCTACCCACAGCCCAAGCCTGGGAAGGGTCCCCTGGGTGCGTTCCGGGAGCCTCACCCCCATACAGATGTGACGTGCGCACGTTAGGAAACTAGGAAGTGCAGAGGAGCCAGGAGGACACGCACGTGTACATTTTACAGTGGATGCCGGTGTCCCACAAGCAGGGGACTTGTGACCATGTCGGGGTCACGGCATGCAGGCTTTCCGAGCTTTTGTGGCTTTTAAAAGCCCTCTGGACAGAGGCTCAAGGGCTGGTGAGTCAAAGCAGCAGGGAACCTTGACCAAGCATACATCCTGGTCTCCCTGTGGCCCCCGCTTAGCGAACAAAACCGCTCTCTGTTGGTTGTGCCCCAGTCAGGATGGGAGGGAAGGCCCTGCTTCCAGGAAGAGGCTGCTCAAACAGGAAGTCCCGGTCCCGTGTGGCGGAGGACGGCCCCTCGAGGCGGCTGCCCGCTCCGGTGGCTGTCCCTGCGCTCCCCTCCTGGCCTGCTGGGGATATCAGTGCTCACTAGGCACACTCCACTCCAGCTCAAAGCCCCACGTCCACCTCTGACCATGGGACCCCTGATGCCCCAAGGGGCAGGGAGTAGGGCAGGAAGTGGATGGCAGGGCCAGGGGCTGCAGCCCAGCCCAGGGGCTGTTGGTGGGGGGGTCAGGGGAGCAGATGGTGCTGTGGCCTGGACTCTGCCAGCCCCCTGTTCCTGCAGCTGCCCCCTGCGGGTGCCCACAGGTCCCACAGGCCGACCAGGCAGGGAAGCCAGCTGCACCATGCCTGGTGGGCGGGGTTGGATGGCCCCAGCGTGTCTGTGTGGCTGTTCTCAGCCTGGAGATGTCAGCTGCAGGGAGGGACTGGGGGGAGAGAACCCGGGATGTGTGGAACTGGACAAGAGCCCCGGTCCCCTCGCCCCCTCCCAGGACGTCCCACTGAGGCCCTCGGCCTTCCAGGCCTGGGTGCCGCCTTATCACCCTTTGATTGAGGTGAGTGTGCTTCCCCAGCCGAGGACCCTGCATCTTATTCCTGAGCCTCAGGGACTCGGTGGGTGCATGCGGCTTGAGCGTGGCTCTGGGGATGCACATAGGGGTCCCGTAGGAGGCCTGAAGGCCGAGGCCAGACAGACGGGAGGGGTTGTCCCTGCCGACAACTCTGAACCTGTTTCTGAGTCTGTGAAGTGGGGGAGATAGTGAAAACAAAGCCACGGAGTTCACGCGTCCACGCAGCAAAGTGTCCACAGGCTTCAGCAAAGGCAGCAAGTGGGACCACATCGTGGTGACTTGGTGTAGAAGAGACAAGGAGGGACATCACGGCAGAGAGGGAGGCAGTGGCTGCCCAAGGACCACATAAGGAGGGTGCAGAGAGCACCTAGAAACGGTGCAGACTGGGCTGAGGGAGGCCAACCGTGGGGGGGGCGGCTGGGGTGGGCCCGGGAGGTGTGAGGGGAGCCGTGGAGAGGAGCGCTCCCACCCCCGGGGTGGGGGTGGGGCGGGAAAAATGTAGCGAAGCTGCAGGCAAAACCCTCCCACGAAGAGCATGACAGGCTCAGACAGCTGCACTGGGGGCGCCACCTAGTGTCCGGGCAGAAATGACACCGATCCCACACCAACGCTTCGGAGGGCGGAGGCAGCGGTCGCCCCGCACTCCCTGGGATCGCAGCTTTCCTGGCTTCGGACCCTGGACCCAAGAGCGACCGTCCGAGGAGGGAAAACGACTGCCCACCGTCGCTCACAATCAGATGCAAAGTCCCCAACACGTTTTTGACAAGTTGAAGCCAGTGGTATATAAAAACGGATGCTTTGTGACCCTGGGGTCACCCCAGGTCAGCCTTGCGTCCGAGTACCAATCAACGGAACACGTCTCGCGAGCAGACTAAGAAAGGAAAACTGCCCGGTCCCTGAAAGACGTGCACCCGAACGGAGTGCGACCCAGGCCGACGGCAGTCCAGTGGGGAGGAGAGCCTTCCTCAGCCCACGGAGCTGGGGCCGTTGCCTCACACAAAGCAAAATTCGCCTCGCATCCGCACTGCACTGCACAGACAAAAGTTAGCCAAACTGGTAAGAGACCTACAAGTAAAACGAAAAAGTATAAAACTTTTAGGGGGAAAAAATCGTTGTGGCTTTGGATTATAAAAATAATTCTTAGGCATAGTATCAAAGTTACAGTTCACACCAGAAAAGGGGGATCGACGGGGCTTCATCAGAATGAGGAGCTTGCGCTCTTCAGAGCTACTGCTAGAAGGTGCGGCAAGCCCAGGCTGGAGAGGAGGTGTGCGCGGTGGTGGCTGAGAGAGGGCTGGCATCCGGCAGCGGGGGAAGCAAGCAGAAGGAAGCAGCACGAGATCCGAACAGAGGCTTCGCCCGAGGGCACAGCGGGCGATGGAAATGCACTGGGGGGAGAAGGTGAGGCCCGCTCGAAGGGAATGTCAGGCCAGCCAAGGGCGAGGGACAGTGCGGGCGAGGCTGTGAGGGACCGGGACCCTCTGCTTTGGCGGTGTGTCACGGCCAGTTCGTTTCGGTTTGGCTGTCCCAAACAACACCGACACCCCAGAATGTCTCCACTGTGCTTACGGGCCCCTGGATCTGACGCTGTCCCCTCCGCTCAGAGAGTGCCACCACGCCCCTGCCCTGCAGAGCTGCCTGGGCTCCCCGCTCTTCTGCTCGCCTTCCGTGCCCTACGCTCAGACTGCCCACCTTGGCCCTGCTGGCCCTGCCACCATGGGCTCGCCCCCTCCAGCCCCTCCAGGTCTCAGGAATGTCCCCGCTGCGGGAGGCCACACCCCAGTGCACCACGGCCCAGCACCGCTTCCTTTCCTTCCTGGCACACGGAGGGACGGAGGGGAGGGTGGGAGGGGGCGCCGGCGAGGTGGTGCGGTGGGCTACGGTGAAGGCGGACAGCAGGGTGGGGGGGTGAGGCAGCCAGGCTGTGGGGAGAAGCTGAGTCAAGAACGAGAGGCTTTAACACAGGGGCTGGACGAGACTCCAAGGGCGGCAAGCCTGGGAGAAGCAGGGCCAGCATGGGTCTGTCCCAGGTACCGGGCTTGGCAGTCACCCCGCAGTCACCACTGTCCCTGGTTCCTGGGCATGTTCTCTCCCGCTCAGCACCTGGCTGTGAATTAGAAAGACTTCAAACACCACGAGCCCCTCTGGAAAGGGTGGCACCCCTCCCCCCAGTGCCTACTACGTCATGGACGTTCCATGTAGCCCTGTGGGGTCCTCACTGCCCCTTGTGGGGCTCCAATGACACGGACACCAGTTACCGTGCCCGCTGAAGCTGCATGGCTGGTGTCAGCAGGGGGCTCAGGCCAGAGCCCAGCCCTGCCCTTGGAGGTAAAGATTGAGAAAGCAAGACAGCAAGGGACGCGGCGAGTGACAGCCTGCGCGGCAACAGCAATGACAGTGAGTGAAAATCCTGAGTAACGGTGGCAATGATGGAGAGTGACAATCCTGAGTAACAGCATCAAAGAGCAACAGTAAGTGATAGGGCAAGTAACAGGTGTGAGGATGGCACCGGCTCCTCCTCCAGACGCCGTGGGAGCGGGGACGGCAACCCATGCTGCAGACGACCAGACGAAGCTCAGGGAGGCTGATGAAGGACCCCAGGTCGGGCAGCCAGCCCACAGGTGCCCTTTGTCCCCTGGACCCCCTCCCGCTGCAGCTGCACCCGCAGGAGCTCCCCGACACGTGGGAGGAAATGCCACATGCCAGCAGCTCCCCTGGAGGAGACATCCCCAACATCAACCCTCTGCCATCACATGCTCTGGAAAGGGGGAGCATGTGGCCAGAGCACAGGTCACTGTTTAGGGCAGAAGCTCAGAAGCCTATGCCAGAATGCCCCTTGCATATTCCTACCATTCTGTCCAAACGATGGTCAGGGCGCCACCCCCCCCAACAAGCCAGAGCCAAGGCTAACCCTGCCAGTGCCATCAGCCCCAGTAGTCTTGAGCTCTGATGGTCCGAGACCGTCTCAGGTCTCTGAAGGTAAGATGGCCTGGGCCTCTGAAGGTGGTTCACCTCTGACCATGCAGGGGTGAGGGTGGGGGCACAGGGTGGATGGGAAGCCCAGGAGTGGGAGGGGAGGACGAAGCTCCTGCCTCGGGGGAGGAGGGACAGCACCCAAGTGGTCAGCCAGGGGAACCAGATGGCAGAAGTTGTCTCTGGGACTCTAAACTCAGTTGAAAGATGTCAGGGAACCAAATCAAAGGGTACCTGGGGAAAGCCACCCGCAGCAAACACAGCGGACAGAAGGAACGTTCTTGAGCCAGCAAGGGAATCCTGGCAACCCAGCGGGACAACCGGCAGAGGACAACCAGCAGAGGACAACCAGCAAAGCAGCAGCAACCCCCACCCCCACCCCGCCCCTGCCCCCAGAAGACCAGGAAGCGCTAAGCAGCAGGAAGTGCTCTGAGAAGCACAAACTACAGGAAGGGACCAGCTCTGCTCTCAGGCTGAGAAAACCAGGCCAACAGTCACAGCCAGGGGACAGGCCACCGAGGAAGCCCTGACGACAGGGGGCAGAGCGCTAGAGACTCCACAGCGTGGCCGAGGTCACCCTGTCCCTAGGCACCGGTGCCAAGGAAACAATCCAGAGGACAGAGCCCTGAGGGAGCGCGACCACAGGGCTCATGGACCTGGGAAAATGCGGAACTGGGAAACCCTGGAGCAAATCAGCTTACGTTCTTGTGATCGAGTGAAAGTCTACAGGAGAAATCGTGTTTTCAAGGTCTTTGTGGAACCTAGTCAAAGTAAGATTCGGAGAAAAAAGTAAAACTGCTCATAGGATTTGGGGTGGTTTTAATTTCCTTCCTTTATTCTCGTTTGTGTTTTCATGTTTCCACAATGAAAGGGGCCCACGTGATAATTAGGGGAAGAGAGAGAGACTGTGTTATTTTTTACGAAGGCAGAAGGCTGGAAACATACGTTAGTAATAAAACATCCAGGGAAAGGATGGATGCGCTCAAGACGAATTTCCATTTCCTAGATAAGTAACTGATTCAGCTGCCTTCAAGTACAGAAAGTTCTGGATAATGAGCTGAGTCTACACAGGGACAACAAGCTTTTTAAAAAGTGCTAACGTTCCCCCAAAAGGCTAACCTGTGAGCCCTGAAAAGGGAAGAAAGGAGGCAGTGAAGGAAAGCCGAGGACACTTGGCCCCACCGCTCTGCCCAGGACCCTGGGCCAGGGCCTCAAGCTGAAGGCTGGGGCTTTTCCCGGCTGTGACCCTCCTCCAGGAGCCCCGCAGCCGGGTCCTTCCCACGGGGCAGGGTAGGGCACTCTGTCCTGCTGGGCAGGGAAAAGATGCTCCAGGGTTCCTTAGGGCGGGCAGACCGCGGTCACAGCTCCATGCATCTCCTTCGAGGCACCACCTCAAAGTGGGGTGCCCAGGCCTGAGGCGGGCCCTGCCTGACACACGCAAGGACTGGGACCTCCTGAGCACAGGGCCCTCCCTGCTTGCTGTCTGCACATCACAGGGCCCGCAGAAGCCCCTGCTGGACAGGCAGGCCTCTGGGTCAGATCAGGATGACAGCTGGTCCGAGCGAGTGGAGAGCGGGCACCCTGAGCTGAGGCACGGATCCACCCCTCTGGTCTCTGTGTGTCTCCACCTGTGGGGGGGCGGGCAGGTGATGCCCCGCCCCGCACAGCAGACCACTGCTGTCACCGCGCAGCTTGCACATGCGTTCCCTAACGATGCCAACCTCGCTCCGGGAATCCCGCCGTGTGGATTTTGGTGTGATTTCTGTGGCTGGACACGAACGAGGCTGGTCTTTTGTGCCTGTTTCATCAGTGCTGCCTTGTCACCTCTGTCCCGGCGTTCCATCAGGCTCTGTGAGGTCCCACCACTCGGTCTGGTTCCTGGGGTCTCCACAGCCTCACCCAGCACCCAAGACCCAGCTGGTGATGGGACCATGCCAGCCTGTGGGTGGGACGGCGCCACCTGCTGGCCTGATTCCCAGCTGCCTGAGCGCTGCGCCATCCCAGCACCGCTGTCCGAGGTCCTGACCCAAACCCTGGCTGTCCTGAGCACCTGGCCTCCTGCCGCGCTGCCCTTCCCCAGACCCTCTGCACCTCTGGGAATCCCGGAGGGCGGGATGTCTCTTGAGGCTGCTCTGGGGTTCTTTTCCTTCTCCCAGCTCGGCCCCAGCATGCGTGCTGAGCCAGCACAGCCTGGGGAGCCAATGGCAGGACGCGCACAAGCAGTGTCCATGGCAGGACACGAGGAGGGGTCCAAACAGAGCAGGTGTCCACCAAGTGTCACCTGGACAAACACCAAGAGAAGCGGGTGCAGGCCCAAAAGTGAAACCCACAGATGCTGTCCAAGAGTTTGTGATGTTTTCTCATCGGCCGTGCAGAGAAGCAACATGCTTGCCCACCGACTGGGCCCTGTGACAGAGGCCCGAGGACAGCTGGCCGGTGGGTTGTGGACAGACACGGGATCTGCTGGACACAGACAAGGAAGCCGGGCATGCACCGCACAGGGGCCTCCCAGGACGGGGCTGATGCTGCAGCGCAGCAGGTGGGGGCCGAGTCCGGACCACGGCAGCAGGCGGTCTGAGTGCGAGCTGTCCAGCCACACGAGGGTTCTACATGGCCAAGAGTGACAGTGGGACCTCTCTAGAAGCGTCCACGGGGGACCCCCGGGCCAGGTCAGGACAGCAAGGCGGAGAGGAGGGTTCGCAGGACACGGCCCTTTGCCAAAGAACATGCATGCGGGTGCGTGTACCTCACCGCTTCTATTTTTAAAAGGGAAGAAGAAACTACAAAAAAACCCTAACCTGTTACTTTGGGACAGGGACAGAACTCTCCGGTCATGTCTCAGTCTGTAGCCCCAACGGGAACCACACCGACGTCTCATGTGATCACGGGTGAGGCCCAGCACACGGCGGCGCCTGCACAAGTGTGGCCCTGCTGTTGGTGGGCCGGGCGCCTGAGCTCCGAGGCAGGACTTCACATGAGTTCCGGCGGCTGGGCCCTGGGGACAAGACCTTACAGGACCACAGGTGCCTGTGGGTGCCTGTGGGGACACGGAGCAACAGGCCCTCATCCAGGGCGGTGGGAGTGTCAACTGCAGCCACCATGGGAAACAGAGCTAAACCACGTGACCCAGCAAGTCTACTCCTGGATGTAAACGCAGCAGGGAAGGATGGAGACGTGGGCACACAAGCGTCCCGGCGGCAGTGCCGGGGCACCTGAGAGGTGGGAACAGCACATGCTCATGCCTTGACCAATGGGCAGGTGAAGAAAACGCAGTCCCTGCTCACCACGGACAGAACCACCCAGCCACAGAGAGGAAGAGGCGCTGGTGTCACTGCGATGTGGATGAGCCTCGGCCGCATGGCCAAAGCCAGATACCAGGGGCCAGGGGCTGAGCATGGGCACCTGGTTATGTGAGCCGTCCAGACCAGGCCAGTCTGTGCAGCTGGCTTCGTGGGTGCCGGGGCACAGGAGGGGTGGGGGGTCACCACCAGCCCCACACAGAAAAGGCGGCTGCTGGCTTCGCAGGCTATGCTGCCAACCTGGGAGCTGCGGTGGCTGGAGGGGTAAACGTGGTCCCCACACCAGCTCCTCGCACACAGGGCAGGAGGACGTGGCTGGAAAGGGGGTGGCAGAGACCACACTGCCCTGCACCCAGAGATCCCAGTGTGAAGACCCTCCCCCGTCCCACCCCACTGAGCACCCCTCCAGCCCAGCTCCCACAGCTCCTGGCAGAAGCTTTGTCTGGCCTCCAGGCTCAGCGCCAGCCCCGCCCCCACACTGCTAGGCACAGCGGGGGCCTGCGAGTCAGGGCCCTGGAGACAGTACAGTGGTCACGTGGGAGCCCCAGGGCTGAGCCCCGCACCTGTGCTGCCCAATGTCAAGGACGGAGCGGGCACTGGCGGGCACTGGCAGGCTGAGCCTGCTTTGTCCAGGAGGAGTCAGGGTGTGGGGAGCACAGGGACGGAGGTGGCCTGGAGTCTAGGGAGACAGTCAGGCACCAAGCCTCCTCCCCATTCAGGGCCTCTGGGGACGAGGGAGGAGCGCCCAGGGAGGGCACTGCCTGAGGATCCGCCCCAGGGTGGTCTCGGGATCCCTGGCGGCCCACGCTGAGGGCCCGTGAGGCCCATTGGAGCCAAGCAGCTGTGGGGGCAGGGGCATGCCGGGTGCCTAGCAAAGACAAGTGGAAAGCGTGCTCAGAGGCAGCCATGCCCACTCACCACTGCCCAGCCCACCCACTCGCCCACCACCCTGGAGCCAAGATGGGCCATGGCGGCCACAGAGGGCAGGCCAAGGGCTTGGCGCTGTGCCAACACCTGAAAGGCTCCCATGACATCAGGGGCCCACTGGGGGACATCTCCCAGCTGGGTGCAGCCACCGGGCCCAAGGAGGGCCTCACACGAGACACAAGCTGCCTGCAGCCTTGATGCCCCGCGCCGCCCTCCTCACTGCACACGCTCCTCACTGGAGAAGCCCCGTGGGAAGCACATGGTCACTGAGAAGCAAGAGACACAGCACCCCGAAGTGCAAAGCCAGAGATGACAAGTCCAGTGGCCCAAGGCTCTTACCTGGACCCTGACAGGCGCCGGCGCCCCTCCTTGGCCTCTGCGGGCTGCCCGGCGTCCTGCGGCCCGGCCACAGGCTCCTTTCGCTGACTACCATCACCTCCTCCATGCAGCCCGTTTGCTGCGTCTGCCGGGGGCCCTGAGGGGAGTGCCAGGCACTTGTTGGAAGCAGGGGCTTTGAGCTCCTGGCTGTCGGGGGCATCTTCTGAGGGCAGGGGGGCTGGGGTGCCCACGGGCAGCGTCTCCAGGGCAGGCTGGGCCTCCTCTGGTCTCTCAGCCGCACCCTTGGCACTGGCCTTGGCCGTGCCCACGTAGGAGGCACTGATGACGCCCCCCGGGCTGCACTTGTCCTGCAGACTCTCGGCCGTGTCCTCCCTGCCGCCCCCGCAGCCCCCACAGCACACGCAGGAGTTAAGGAGGCAGTTGGTGGCCGCAGTGCGGAGTTCGTGGGAGCCCCCCTCCATCCCCCCAGCCACGGGCTCTGTCGGGGAGACGCCGTCTCCGGAGCCTTCTGGGGCGGAGCTAGAACAGTCCAGTGAGGTGGGCAGCTTGGGATTGAAGATGACTGTGGCCGAGAGCTTCATGCCGCCCGTCCGGTGGGCGATCATCTCGGCTGTCTCCACATCGTCCGCGGCCGCCTCCCAGCCGTCCGGGTGCGGCGGGGCGTCCAGGCAGCTGCAGGAGTTGGGGCCCGCAGCCCACGTCTTGTCGTCCTCGACGTTGTTGTTGTTGTTGCTCTCGTCCTCCCCCTCCTGCTCCGAGGCACCGGGCACGCTGGCCTCCGCCTGCCCGCCCAGCCCTCTCTCCCGGGACTCAGCACGGGGGCCGCCTGTCCACCCACAGGGACTGCCCGGGGCCTCCGACGACCCGTCCACGTCGTCCATGAAGAACACCCTTCCCTCCTCCTCCTCGCTGCCTGGCTGCAGCAGCCCGCCACCTGGGGAGGCCACGCCCCGGGGGCTGCCCTCGTCCCCTGGCCTGCGTGCAGGGGACTGGCAGGCGCTGGGCGGGGATAGCAGGGACGACATTGCGTCCCCAGCCCGGCACACCATGCGGTTGAGCTGCTCCAGCTCCTGGTCGTCGTACTGCATGGAGCAGGCCAGCTCCGCCCCCGGGTTCTTGGCCTTGGAGGACAGCAGCTCCTCAGGGGGCAGGGGTGTGGGGAAGGCAGGCGCCAGGGCGGGCGGCACCGGCCCATCGGCCCGGATGGGGAACTCCATGTCTTGCGAAATGCAGAGGTTCCTTTCCAGCGTGTGCAGCTCGTCCTCGGTCAGGGTCTGCAGCAGGTCCCTACGAGGGGTGAGAAAAACAAGTGAAGGTCCCGGCGGCCACACCTGCCCCCCAAGAGTGCACGCACTTCCTGCACTCCAGAGTGAGGTGCGGCAGCCGGGAACACTTTCCTTCCGGACAACGAGGCTCTGAAACTGGCTGTTGCAGACAAGAAAGCCCTGTTCCTTGGGGACGCAGTGACTGTTAATAAATGTTTATGTAAATAAATGGAGTGAAAAGATAGACCTTTCCCCTTTCGTTGAGCAATTACCAGGAACCCTGTGTGCTGGGCTCGCTCAGGAAGACAAGCTCTGTCCCTGCCCTGGGGGTCTGCCTTGGAAGAGGCAGAAAGATAAATGTTTATGCGAGCGATGATCGAATAACAATAACACCAACTGCAGCAGAGGAAAATGTCAGCCAGGCAGAGGGCGCCTGGCTTAGTCTGGGAGACTTCCTGGAGGAGAGGGTACTGAATCAGGGAGCAGAGGAGGAGCGGCCGAGGCGGAGGCCCGCAGGTGCTCTGTGCAGGCAGGACCGCCAGCCAGGCTGAGGTCTGAGGCCCATGTGGAACCCTGAGTGCTGTCACAGATGAGTACACAGAAAAGGGCACCTCTCAGCACCGCCTGGACTGTGGGTCAGGCCAACATGCCCTGCATCACCAGATTCACAGCCTGTCCTCACAAGGGGGCCATGGGAAATGACAGAGGCCCAGCACCGGGCCACCAGCCAGGCTGTTGACTGAAGATCAGCATGTTACTGGCCAGGAACAAAGACCTTGGTCCCCTGGGGAAGGACAGGCACAGAACTACTAAGGGGTTTGGACGTCGCAATCCAGCAACTAAGACGCAGACCGAGGCTCCAGCCCCACCGGCTCGAGCAGAAGAGAAGGAGGAACTGAGCAGTGCCCCCGTCCTGCAGAAAAAGGGGGCCAGGGGCAAACACTGACTTCAGCACCACCCCACCCCACCCCGCACCCTCCTTCACCCCTCCTCCCACCTTATTTTCCGAAGCAGCGTGTGGAAGGGCCGGAACAGTTCGGACATGTCTTCTACCTTGCGGTCCAAGTTCAGGGGTCCGTCCGAGTAGACCACGAGGCCACTGCATTTGAAACAAGAAAGTGGCCTGGCCTCAGGCCCTGTGCGTGGTGCCTGGGTGAGCCCAGACCACACCCAGGCCCTATGGCCACCTTGCACACCGCACAAGCACTTGCTTCGCCTCATGACCGGATCGCCAGTCAGTTTAGGAAAAGCAGTGGAAGCTGCCAGGCAGGCTGTACCATGTTCGATTAGCTCACGGTCATCGGAGGGACCACAGATCAACCACCACACACATGCGCGTGCAGCAGTGTGACCGCAGCGGCCAGCACAAGGCCGTCGCCTCCGGGAAACGTAACAGGGCAAGAACGAGGCCGGGAAGCGTCTGCCCCCGAACAAAACAGAAGTCGGAGCCGCAGTCCACTCGGGGCAGCAGGCAGCCCCCGTCCACTGTGCTGGACACAGGCAGAAGCCTGGCCTGGGCTTTCCCCCCACGCGGCCTCGAGCCCCCACGATGGGCCCTGTCCGGTCCTGGTGGGATCGGGGGTGAGCATCTTGGGGACACTTTGCGTGGACAGTGAGACTTTACAACGGCGCTCTCTCCGCTGCCCTGCCCCCCGCTACCTCCACAGCACTCAGGCCTCTGGTCTTGTTGTTTTGTCCACCCCCTGAGGTCCAGGCACTGCCCTGTGTCGGACACACTCTGGCCATAGCTCCCAGCTCCCAGCCCCCGCCAGCTCTGACAATCCCCTCAAAGCCCCTCCCTGCTAGACTCCCTGAACCCACAGGGAGCTCTGTGCTTTGTGCTTGGCGGCCTTTCCCAGGTGGTCCCCGAGAAGATCCCCAGGTGGCCTGCCTCTCCCAGAAGTCTGGCCCACACCCCACCCCCACCCCAGACAGGAGGAGGACCAGAAGCACGGCCCTGTCCCCGCCTGACTGCTCCCACACCACTTCGGGGCGCCCGAGGCTGCAGGTGGAGCCGGCGGTGCAGTGGGGAGCTCCCCGCGCAACGTGCACAGCCCTGCCCGGCTCCAGCGCACGCCATCACCCAGGCCCGACCCGTCTCTCTGGGAGGACCCTTCTCTGGGTGCCTCCTCCCACCTCCAGGGTCCAGACTGCTCAAGCCTTGGCACGTCCACCTGCGGACAGGGCAGCAGCCACACTCTGCGGGTGAATGGGATCCTAGCACCAACGTGGGGTCTAGGCGATGCCATCAGCAGAGTCCCGTTTGTCCAGGAACACGTCCAGTCAGTGAGGACAAAGGCTACGCAAGACTGAGCGAACGGACTTTGTCCCTGAAAAGACTGGGTGTCCTGTGCAAAGAGAACGGGACCTCACTCCTGTCCCGGGCCCCACGTGGGACGCACAGCGGGGGACGCCCTGCGTGGGGAGAAGCTGGCCGCTCCCCTTCTCCGGTTGTCTCTTCAGTGTCCATGAATGCACACAAGTTTTCCGTTGTGATGAAGCCCAAGGTGTCTCTTTTCCTCGTGCTGCTCATGCTTCTGGTGTCAAAGAATCCACTGGCCAATCTGAGGACACGGAAATCCACCTCCTGTGTCAGCTGGAGCCCTCCAGAGAAGCGGCACCCACAGCCACTCTCCACGGGCCAGCTATGCCGCTCAGAGGTGCCTCTTCCCCATGCTGCTCAGAGCACGGCCCAGCACGCAGCCCAGCCATAGCACCTGTTTACCTACCTGGGGCGAGGAGGCAGCAGACTCCGCCCCCAGTCCTGCCACCCCTCCCAGCTCCCCCGCCTGCCCTCTGCTCTGCTCTGAGAGCTCCCTAGGTGCCACCTGGGGGTCCCGGGCCACCCACACCTCAAGAAAAGGATCCCTCGAGGGTGCAGTTCCAGGAATGCCGGCGGGGTCTTTATTCCCACAGAAGTGCCGGTGACTGACCCCTGCTCACCCCAGCCCCCCTGCGCATGCTGCCCCCACCTGGCCTGAAGTGCACATGCCCCGCAGTGTGTCGTTCGCTGGGCTCCCACCCCAGCTGCGGGACTTTTGCTGGGAGCCCTGGGGAGCTTCTCTCTCATGTTTGTTCTTGTCCACTCTAGAGGGTCCCAGCACCAAGCCACCCCACCCCAGCACCCAGAACATGCCAGGGCAATGGCTTCTGGGCCACA